>JABXWE010011953.1:0-14398 GCA_014611495.1 Limonius californicus | reverse complement strand
CCCCGCATTCCAACGCGCATCAAAATCGGAGCAATACTTTCGGCTGTAGGAGCGTCATATACGTACGTACATACGTACATACGTACATACGTACGTACCCACCCACAGACAGACATTTTTTAAAAACCACTTTTTTGGGTTCCTAGAGACCCAAAACGGATATATCCGTTAAAATCTCGATTTCGAAAATTTTCATGATTTCAATACCTACCCTATACCTATAAGGTATGGTAAAGTAAAAACATTCAAACCAAAGCCAGCGTCGGTCCTGCTTTAAATTCTATTACTACCAGAAAGGCATTTGAGACGTACGAACTCGTTGCATCACAGTTGTACGTTAGATTCTCTTCTACATCTTTTCTAGTTATCATATTCCTATATCCTTCATTCCAAAGATTTGCGTGGTCACCCTTTCTTTCTTCTACCTGGTGGTGTCCATGAAAATATTCTCTTTGGCCATCTTTCTTCGTTCATACGTAATAAGTGGCCAAAACAGTTTAAGCCCTTAATCTCAGTTCTATCTATAATAGTTTCCTTCGCTCTCATCATATTTATAATCTCTTCATTCGTTATTCTATCTAATCTTGATACTCTGGCACTTCTTCGGAGGTAACCCATTTCAACTTAAAGCAGTCTATTCTTTTATATTCCTTTATTTTCCAATACAATACTGTTTCTACCATTCTTCTTCCTTTATATTTCTTGTTCTTTATCGAGATACGATTATTCCACCATAGTGAGTTTAAAGCACCAATTACTTTTCTTGAATTTTGGATTCTCTGTTTCAGTTCTTGTTTCCTTAAGCCGCCCTTGTCTGTTATACATCCCAAATATTTAAATTTATTCACCTGTCTTACGTTGGTCTCATTTAATGAGACTTCAAATTTGGCTTCGGAATTTACTACCACGCATTCGGTTTACTCTGCTGTATATGCTTCATGCAGCCTTTTAAGCATAAATTTCAGATCATATGCATCCTGGGCTGTCACCACCTGATCGTCTGCGAAATTTAGGATAAATAAATGTTGGTCATTAATTGGTACACCAATTCCCCCACAACCGCGTTTCCAGTTTCTCAACACTACTTCAATATACAGATTGGCGATCTGCACTACAAATAGGATATAAAAAACATTTGGATCCATGCAACTTGCCGTTTTTAATAGATACGACGGGTTTAATTTTTTATCGCCTTAGAATTAACTATGACTTTAATTTGACAGCTGCCTGTCACAGTTTTAGGGAATTTGCGTTTCTTTAAAAAAAAATGAAAACCCGCAATAATAACAGCAATATTAATATGAATGTCTATGAAGTGCACGAGAAAGTACAAATTATTAAATGGCTTTACAGCGGTAGATCGGTACGTGCAACTCTAGATTTATTTGCAGTAACGTCCGAAAATCGTTCCTATAAACCATCGAAAACCGAACATATTTATCCAAATGACCAAATTAAGCGAATGGAATTTTGTGAGAACATAATGGAAAATCGAACAATCACATGAATTTCCAGAGCAAAATTCTATAATAAATAAATAATCCTCACAATCATTACAATTATTGAACTCAATATACACAAGTTGAACGTGTGGAGTGGAATATTGGGTGATAACATTATTGGAACATTTTTTATCGAGGGGAACCTAAGTGGTAAAATATCTTGATATGCTGCAAAACGAAATCGTTCGTGCTTTGCGACAAGTTCCAGGGATAAGACTGGATGAAATTTGGTTCCAACAAGATGGTTGCCCTGCCCACAATACGTTAGCCGCACGGAAATACTTAGCAAATAGTATAATAATAATAATATAATAGTATAGTAATTGGAACATTAAGCACAATTCCTTGGCCGCCTAGATCCCCGGACTTGTCACTTCAAGATTTCTTCGTGTGACCTTACATAAAATCAAACATTTATGGATTTGAGGAAGGCAGAGCTACCATACTGGACGAACTGCGAATTAAAAATCAGGATGCAATTGCAACTATTACCCCACAAATGCTTGCTAATATGAGAATCGGATTTTACAATCGCTTGAGCTACTGCTTGGCAGAAGGGGGCAATTTATTCTGTTGTAAATAATATATTGCTTCAGTTAAATTCCTGGAAGTGCTAGTGTTAATTATTTAGTTGACTTTAACTTAAAAGTGTTGTTTCCTTTGTCCATTATTAATTTATTTTATTTTATTCGCTTATACAAGACTTAATATGCAATGATTTCGTCAGTTATTTACTAATTTTCGGAAACCTATTGTAATAGGTGTTCCTAATGCAAAATCAAAAATACTTTCATGCTTGCATGCTGTTAAATTAAATTATATCCACGATAAATCTGATTTTAATTCTGGTGTCTTGAATAGTTACATTTTGAAGCACAAAATAATTTACTGATTTGTGTAGATATTAAAAAAAACTCGTACCTAAAGTCTTTGGGTATGCGCACAATCATGATTTCGTTGTTAATAAAAATATCATACATTTATCAAGGTGCATCGCGTGAACGTTAAATTGTTTTCGCATATACTATGTTCGCACTTGAAACCGCCAATCGGTGTCCTTTGGACGTAGCATTTGCTTCAGACTAATGGTAGTTTTGCTTCAGAAACGATATATTGTTTTCCTATAGTTCTTGTTAATATTTATCAAGTGTGGATTTGTTCCTATAATTTGTAATGCATCCCACAATTTGTTCCTAGGAACATTATCGTAAGCTTTTTGTAAGTCAAAAATGCTACATGCACTACGTTGTTTATTGACATTTTCTTTTGTAGTTGCTGTTGAATCGCAAAAAGATTGTCCACACAAGAGCGACCAGGAGAGAAACCACTTTGATCCTCACCTGTAGCATGTTCAACATCACCTCTAAGGCATTTTTGTAATATTTTAGTGAATTAGAGTACTATTACTCTTTAATTATTTGGATCCGTCCTTTCTCTCTTTTTTTGAATCTAAATGATATATGGAGTCTTCCATTCTGTTGGGATACATCCTCGCTAAAGACAGTTATTCATAAGTGTCTTAATTCTTTCTGCTAGTATAGGTCCTCTACATTTAATTAATTCAATAGTGATGTTTTCTGGACCAGCGGATCTACCATTTTTCATCTCCATAATACTTTTCGTTATTTCTTCTCTTGTAATCATTTGCATTTCTTCCCTCACTTCCACTCTTGGTTTCTTTTCCATAAACTCAGGTCTTTCTTCTATTAAGAGCGACTCACAATGTTGTTTCCATCTGTTTATGTTAACGAGGGGAAGGGGGTGATCTTCTATGTCAGTTTGCATGATCTTGATAGTTCTCCATACCTCAGATAATCGTGCTTCCCATATGTAGCTATTGATTTGGTTACACTTTATTTTTCAAAATTGCTTTTTATCATTTAATAAAAACATTTAATACATTCTTCAACTTCTTCCGGGTTTAGGTTTTTTTCTGTTCAGCCTTTGTTCCACCCAATGTTTCCGAGGCTATCTTATGTATTGTTGAAATGATGTTCTGATGTTCTTCTTCTATGCTGTCTATTTGTTGCAATCTTTCTAGTTCTATCGGAAGTATTTCTTTATACTTTCATGTTGCATCAGATATAGTTTATATCTTGGTATAACAGGTTTTGTCATTGTTTGTGCTTTCGAATGATTTTCTTCACTTTTCGTTTCTATGGTATTTGTATACTGGTGTACTATTTTTATCATTAAGAGATAGTGATCCGTATCACAATTCGCTCCCCTCATAAAACGGCAATCCTGTACCTTAGTCCTTGTGTTTTGTATCATTATTATATAGTCTATAATAGACCTTTGTCTCATTGATGATTTCTCCCATGTATAGCGATGTATTTCTTTATGTGCAAAGTGCGTGTTGGTTAGCTTTGGCTGCTATTGTTGGCATAGTTCTAAAGAAAAAGTTTTTCTAAATAGTGCTATGATTATCGACGAACTTATAATTCAATTTCACAACAGATTGAAGATATACAACCAGATCTACTGAAAAATACCGTTCACAACATGGAAGAAAGAGTGTTGCTTGATGTAGAACAAAATGCTGGACATATTCAACATTTACACTAATTTCAATAAACCCCATTGCTTTACGAATGTAAATGCGTTTTTCATTTGTGTATGGCATTTGAGTTTTTGTGAAAAGTTGCTTGAAAATTAAACTTTCTTTTGAATAACCCTATACTTTCAAATTAATCACTATAATTTTTGGAGTTTGAAACTTTAGAGTTTGATTACGTACAATTGATCATTAAGAAAGAAGGCTGCAATAGCGTCAGTTCTTGGTCTAGCCAGTAAAAATATTATAATTATCCGAAACATAAGCAACTGGTAGTTTGTAATCTTTCCTCCTAGGATAACAAAAGATAGCAAATCGAAAACCATAAAAAATGTACACTGGTAATTTCAGTGACTACCTTTTTACAGACTAGCGCACGGACAGGTTTTTATTTCAGAAATGCATTACCCGGAAGCAATATCAGATTCTAACTTGCGTGATATAGAAAAAAATGTAGCGATAAATAAAACGGTTGATTATCTTAATTAATTCTAAGCTTTCACTTATAAGCGCTAGGTGTGATACAATTACCAAAAATGTATAATAATAATATAGTTTTAAACTATTTTTTTTAACTTATAATCATAAATAATATACAGCCGCAACTTTTACTCGTCCGTGTATATGTAAATATGTATTATTTTATAAGCGGGAACTTGCATTTTAAAACTCGCAAAATAGGACGAACTGGTGCTCTTCAGAATTACCTTTCAGAAACCAGTGCGTGTGGATGGGATTTTACCACGGAAGCGAGTATAAATACTAAATCAAAAGAAAGTAAAAACTATATGTGCATTTTACCTCTGGTGAAAGAACGCCACAAGCATATGCAAGTGTTAGCATAAAAGTTAGTTATAATGAAAATAGTGCATTCCTTCATACTAATTGTTGTGCTTCAACCAACATTTCTTTGCTATGAAAATAATGTATGCAAAACCATTCAAGATTATTATACAATTAAAGATAATCCTAATTGTGAATATGATGTAGCGGCCGATCCTGATACGAATCCGGTAACTTAATTTGTTATAACCGAAATATTAATTAATAAACATAGGTATTTTAGATAAATATAATTGAATATTACGGTTACCCCGCAGAGGTCCATCAAGTTACAACACAGGACGGATACATATTGACAATGTTTCGAATCCCTACCCACCAACAGGCTTTTGAAAAGGGCCCAGTGTTTATACAACATGGTTGGCTGTTTACATCCGCCGGATTTGTTGGACTAAGAAACAACTCTTTAGGTAGTTCTATATTATAATTTTAGAATTTCATTCCTCGGTCCCATTTAATATCATTTCGATAAGGTGCTACTTTAACAGGTGAATGCTTTTAATTTCTATGCTACATGGTGTCTCTAAACTAAATGGCGTAATTTATACAGTAGCTAGTTATGATAAGAGAAACTGCAAGCCGAGAAAGAAGATAAACAACCTGCTTTCTCAGCACTAGATAAGTGCTTTACTTTGTAAGCTTTTGTATATGTAGTTTTAGTTCTAGTTCAATGCTGTACGAAATAAGTCACATTACTAAACTCCTGTGTGAATTAATAAAGAGCTTTGTTTTTAAAAACTCGTTCACTCAGTATCAATACGAAACTAGCTCTTCATGTTTTCATAATATTTTAGGAAGTGGCGCGACCTTATAACTTTATGTGTAGGGTTTTCATATACGTTTGACTAATTCTCATCACCTCGTTCTATAACCGGCTTTTGTGGTATTGTTACAAGAAAAGATACAAATATAGTTTATTCAGTCAATTTAATATATTACATTTCATTTTACTTAAACCAGTTATAATATAGGGGTGTACCATTGTAGGGGTTTGGCCTGTTTAGCCCTAGATCTACTTTTCTTCCTCTGAGTCCATCATGTCCTGGTGGATTACTGCTGGGTGATTAGTTGCTGGGTGCTGGTTCTTCATTCCAGGTGTGGTATGTCCCTTTTTAGTTGCTTCAGGCTCTGATATTACGGGTTATCTGAAATTTTAAATTAGGATTAGTGTAGTGTGCGCTCACTGTTAGTGGAGTTTCTTCCCTTAGGGCAATGAGGTTTTCTGGGAGCTCGTGTTATAGAAATAAAAGAAGAATTGCCAGTGAGTTTCCTCCGGAGTTTTCTTTTTTTTTGGTTTTGAAGATGTATTCAGTAAATAAAATCGTTGATGTTCACTATTCTCATAATGGGATAGGTGTAAATAAATAATAAAACTTCAATGTCGAATCCCACACAAAATTTAATAAATGAAGTACCTATTAGTTAGTTAACGTTTTCGGGACATACTGTGGCCCATGATCAAACTACAATAAAAGGAAGACCAAGTTAACTTTGGTTATAATAAGACTTAAAAGTACTCACCAAAAAATTTTTTTTTCTCACCAAAAAATTTAACTATTTAAAAAATCATTCTTAATTAAAAAGCATTTGTAGAATGATTAAATATAACAAAGGGGGAGTAATGCATTATCCAAATCAAAGAGATTATTAAGAATAATTTAATCAACGTTGACCCTAATATTGACTTTAAATCCTCGTTTGCTTCACACATTATATCTTGCAATCATGTTTTCGATCATCATACTGGTATACAAGTTTTACACTTTTGTAATAAAGGCCTTAGAATGAATTTACTTGAAATATTAGAAATTAACAAGGCAGTGGATAAAGATAACCCTGACCTTTTACTTAATGAGATCACTTTCAATCAAGTTCCCTATATTTTTAATAATTTAAATAGCTAATCTTGTTCTCATGGGTTTTGCTTTTAAATCAATTCTTAATTGTTTAATTTTTTTGTAAATTGTCAAAGGTTTGTATATCTACTTTAGTTAAGTTTGTTACCCAAGTTTCTCACCTTTCTGTATTAACACTTATGTTTGATTTCAAGTTTATGTAACTAGATGGCGTTGTCGAATTTTACATTTTTCATGTTTGCTTTTGACATAATTATCTGGTTCATCCATTTTGTGTTCACATGTAGTATTGTCGGTCCCTGAGATTTTTCTCAAGTATGATATTTAATCCCCTTCGTTGGGGCTTTCTTTGTTTAAATTTAAACTAGTTTGAAATATGTGAGGGGCTTTCGCCCTCTTCACTTATTTTTCTTGTTATTGTTATGAATTGACGATTTGATTTGGATAATGCATTACCCCCCCTTTGTTATATTTAATCATTCTACAAATGCTTTTTAATTAAGAATGATTTTTTAAATAGTTAAATTTTTTGGTAAAATTTTTTGGTGAGAAAAAAAAATTTTGAGTACTTTTAAGTCTTATTATAACCAAAGTTAACTTGGTCTTCCTTTTATTGTAGTGTGATAATGGGCCACAGTATGTCCCGAAAACGTTAACTAACTAATACTTCATTTATTAAATTTTGTGTGGGATTCGACATTGAAGTTTTATTATTTATGTATTCAGTATCTTGTGAAATCTATCCGCGCTGGGTGTTTGATGATATTTCAACAATACTTCAAGGCTTTTCTTACCAACTCTTTTTCTTTGTCTTTATCTATTCCCGTGTGCGGTTAAGGGTTGGGCGCCTCTTCATGGATCCTTTCCTCTGTTCCTCGCATATTCTTATGTATTGTCCACCCGTGTCTTCCAAGGTCTTCCACTTGGTCTTCGTCCTTCTGCTCTTGCTACTAATGTTCGTTTTGGTAACTCGTTGTTGTTCTCTCTCATTTGTATTAGGAAGTATTTATAAAAACTGCTACCCGCTTGTGTGCTAGAGGTGATAACATATTTTGTTAGATCCAAAATCAATAATAACGGCCTTAAAAATAAGAAGACGCGTTTTCTTTAGATCTGACGATATAGTCAGGATCTTGTGATATCTATCCGCACGCTGAGTATTTGATGATATTTCAACAACAATACTGCATGCCTTCTCTTACCAACTTTGTAGGGTCATTTCCTGGCCAAGATGATTTTCCGTTTGTAAAATCTTCTTTGATCATCTTTTCTAAATCTATTTCTGTAATTTCGTCCAGACCTTTTTGTTGCCACACCATCTCCTGTGTTGTCTTTTACAACATTCCTTTCATTTTTGTAACTTTATTACTTCTGATCCTACAGTTGCTTATTTTACTCTTACACTTTTCACTATCATATTCTATTTTCAACGTGACGCCTATTATACGTCTAAATTTTATTACATTACATAATCTACTAGTGATTTCAACTGATGTCCAATCCCGAACCATGTATGTACATCTCTATGTTTATTGGTGGTGGGCTTAATCGAATGATTAGTATTCGAATGATTTTAATAATCAAGATATTAATTCGAATTAATCATTCGAATCCAAAATCCGCGCGCATTTCAGCTATGCGAGAAATTTGTCGCATCCTGCCTTTCGTATCATGACTCCCCCTGGCACTACTGCTTTTGTGTCCAATAGTTTTTTCGGTCTTCCACTAGATTCTGTTCTGAATTTATTTAAATTTCGTCACATTGTAAGGTTAGGATGATTATAAATGCCGTTTTATGGTTTTCCGTATTATACTATTACATATTAACGATATTTCTAATTATTTTATTATACTTAATTAATAGTTCATATCTTTGTAAACTTAATCATGACCACAAATTTATCCACCAAATAATTTAAACGAAAAGCTAATATCAAAAACTGGACAGATTACAAATGATCGTAACTGATTAAGACTTTATCGTAAAGTTTCTAAAAAGAGCAATTTTAACTTTGTAGCCTTCCTCCTGGCGGATTCTGGTTACGATGTATGGTTGGGCAATGCCAGAGGTTCAGAATATTCCGAAGGACACATCAATTTGACTGTTCATAATAAAGAGTATTGGAATCATGGGTATGTACCGATGAACAGAAGAAAGAGTTACGATTATTATAGAGGCTCTGATTGTTTTCTTTATTATTTCAATTTCCGTAACAGCTTTATTTTAGCATTGATGAAATAGCATTATACGACATACCCGCTATGTTAGATTACATATCTCAAGCCACTGGCAACAACGGAAACATAGTATACATTGGTCATTCTTTAGGCGGTGGCGTTGGTGTAATATACAGCTCCTCATTTCCAGAACATGCCAGAAAAACTATAAGAATGCTTATTTTACTCGCTCCTGCAACATATATGTCAAATGTGAAGGCTCCATTGATTAAGTATCCGAGCGCTTTTTTCAAACTAATATACGTAAGTAAATAAATATTATTTACTATTACACAAATAACATCACTGACATTCTTCCAGAAAATTCTAGAAAAGAACGATTTGATTACATTGACGTCACAAGCAAAAATTATGAAATCAATAGCTCGTCAAGTCTGCTTCGAATCTCCTCTTCTTCTGCAGCGTTGTCGACAACTGTTAAATATATTACTGAATGGTGTCCATGATCAAATAGAGCCGGTAAAGCTATTAATATTATAACCTTTCATGTATTTTTGTTAGTATATCTACCCCATTCTATTTTGAAATATGTAGCAGCGCAGGCTTGAAACGGCACGATACCTGGCTATAGATAGAAAATAGATTCTTTAGGTCTTTCTGCATCTTCAATACGTAGCCTGCCTGAAAATACTGAAGATCATTTAATGAGGTTAAGACGAAGCCTCATCAAATTGTAAAATAGAATTGCAAAAATAGGACGATTTAGAGTGAGTTTCCTATATGGAAAGTGAGTCGTCACCAAAGTACAGTATGATCAAAAAGTTTTCAAGTTATGGAAGGCTATGAAAATTTTTTGCTGGCCTGAAATTGAACTATAAACAACTGGCAATTTAAACAACTAAAATTAGGAGTGTATCATTCGAAGAGCGGTAATGTAGGCAATATGTCACGCGGATTTAATTTCTAGTACGAGCCGCAGGCGAGTGTTGTAATCATCCAAGTGTGTTGTTGCGATTATCGCGAACTGAATACTATACTTCATTCACGACTAGTAAATTGGATTTCCACTATTTAAATTTTATAATTTTCATAACGATTGTGAACTAGTAGGTATTGTGACATTTCAAAATTTCTGCAGATACAATTTTGATAACTATATTTATTTCATTGTCACCCAATTAATTGTCCAATGTTTTAATTGCACGTTTGTAATTGATTATCAAGGTGTGGAGTAATGAAAATTTTATTTTGTGATTGGTTACACAGTGGCGAATAATCAGGCATAATTCACGCTAAATGGTTATAGGTACCATTACTTGCACAAATTGAATAATGTATGTATAACGTAATAGGAGTAAATAATAGTATATTCTTCAACGAGTGTAGAATGACAGCTATTATTCACAAGGATGAAAATCCAAGTGAATAATAGCTATTCTACACGAGTAGGAGACTATACTTTCTCGACGACTATTTCATAGGAAGTTACAATTTTTGGTCCGAATCAGTATAATAAAAATTTTGCTTTAGATGGACGTGTATATATATATATATATATATATATATATCGGTTCACTAGCCACAAGCATTTTACGCCGTGTACACCATTTGTACTGTTTCTGCGATTTCTTCCGCAGTAAATTAATACACGTCGTTTTCGCGGTTTCCGTTATTTCTGGTGGCGAACACATTTCAGCGTTTTCACTGTCTGAATTATTCATACCTAGTTCTTACTGTTTTTACGAATACGAACATTTAAAACTGTTTTTGACAGTTATTTCAAAAACAAGTGGGAGATCCCAAGCGCTAACATGCCACGCCCACTAGCTTCCGGTTCCGCAATTTATCGTTGGATTCTGATACAGAATCCCACGACCCACTGAAATAGAGAACAGAATCCAACGGCAATGGAGCATATCTATCATTCTTCAACTAAAAACGTATATGTAACGAATACATTATATTATAGTCGTAGAAAAAATAATTTATTCACCTATGGTTAACTTCACATTCGAGGAAATAAATACAACGCACGATCGGTGCCTAACATGACGGTACTCACAGCGAACCCTAAATTAAAAACTTTTAGATAGTTCGTTATATTTTCTGTTATACCTTATTTTTTATATATTTATGCATGTTTACCGTTGCTTGGAGTGTTTGGACTATTACATGCAATGTTTGGCTCTCTTACCACTGAGCCATCTCAGTCCTATTTCTATATTTGTAATTACAAAATAAGTCTATCCCTGTTACCGTAACTTTTACATTGTTGACACAATTTTACCAGTTTTCACTAAAACTTTACATGCAGTTTACAAAATACTTGCAATTTTTATAAGAAAATATAAGGTGCCGCCCATTTACAGTTAATTTTCGTTTTATCAAAAATAGTATATAAATACAAAAGAACTTGCAACTTATGTTTATAGAAATCCATACCAGTCTATTCAAATCAAGGTTGGGCGGGGGCTTCTATAAAAATTCCTCCACAAATAGCGGATTTCGTCCGTGGAAACTTTAGACGATATGATTATGGCAATAAGAATTTACAAATGTACGGTTCCAGTGAACCACCACCATTCGTTGTTGGAAGAATCCAGGTTCCAGTGTTTTTAGTACATGCAGTAAATGACTGGATTATAACACCGAAGGTATACATAATACTCAAGAACACATTGTTAATAATTAATGCAAGGACAATTTTAGGATATGAGGAGATTCTACAATGAATTGCAGCCCGCAGTGAAGTACGGAAGGTACGAAATTCGAGTACCTAACTTTAACCACGTCGATTTCATGTTTGCCAGGAACGCAAAGTCGATTGTTTATAATGTTCTGTTAGAAGTGATGCATTCCATTAAATATTAGGTGTAGACATACAGTTGTTTTTAAGTTCATCCGTTCAGGGTTTCAAGATATAGAAGACCCTACTGTTAAATAGTGTTAAGCAATTATTTTGTTGATGATGTAAATAACACATTAAATTAAAAAAATTGTTATATATAGTATGTACTTTATAATTACACCCTTTGTAGTGATACGTGGTAGGACAATCTACATAGCTAACCCGTTTCTCTTCCAACTATTCCGTCAAATCTAAACCCGTCCATTATATGTTTATATTACAAATTCAATTTACTGCAAGCTACTATTTCCCAAATAATCTTCGTCAAAGACACATGAAATAAACTGCTCGAAAATAATTAAAAATTTACATAATGTGTTAGTAGTTACGTATATTTACAAATTTCACACATTACATCTCCACAAAAATGATGAAAAAGCTTTTATTTGCCTGTCGACTACAGCTAATAATAGCAGTGTTTATAATAACGAAGATGTAATTGTTATGCTGTTTTAGTAATAATGCGGTATTTGTAGTTGATGTAATTTTAGTACCCAGATAACCTATCTCCAGCAACCCTAATCCATCGACGACCGACAACCATAATAGCAGAATTCAATTCTCTTAATGTTTCTCTGAAATAATAATTCACAATATCTGAAACGAGTTATATTTTCTGGTAGAATGAGTTAAACATTTTGTAAAACGCAACCACGATGGTCTTAAAAAAAACCATAAAAATAATATCAAAAAAAAAAACGATCTATTTAAATTCTCTTTTCGTTGGTAATATTTTAAATTAAGTTACTAAACAGAAGGCCGAACGTAGCTCACGGAGTCGGGTAGACTATACATTTACTACATATCCCTTCCACTTGCCTCAACTTTTTCTTTAACCGAAAAAAATTAGTTACTTTGATTCTCGAATATACAGTATGGAAATTACGTAGCAGATAAATTCATTAAATCCATTAAGGTTTAAGGGGTCTCGCGCTTTAAATTACAGCGCAAATAGAAAAGGTATTTTAATATTTTTCTATCAAGTTCTGAAATAGTTATGTAAACCTTAATTAATTAATCTGCTGCTTAATTTCCATACCGTATACACTAATGATAAAAATAATGTAAGGTACACCAAGTTTTCTTCCAATAATATTCAGTATTTTTAAATGAGCTGTACGCCATTATGTAATTCAACAAAATTAATAATGTTGTTAATGCAAACCTAAATAACAATTCCGCATACTAACATTAACAGGCATGTCGTTATTGGTTGATATGTCAAGCAACTAGAAGATTAATATTAACAATTAAAGAAGAGCAAACTGTTAATGGCAACGATGTACGAATAAATTGTTTGTATAAGCTCTCATTAGGATAGTCTAAAACAGACATTAATTGAGAAATAACTAACAACTGGGTAAAAAAGGTCAAAAAGCAAAGACAATTGCAGAGTCAGCGTACAAAATTCTGCCGAAAATAAGCAGTCGAAATAGCTGGAAACATGTTACGATTAAAAGTAGGTTTATGTTTTGTTTACGAAAATGCGTCGCCATAACGAATGTCGAGGCATTTTCGTAAACACAAAACAGAACTTAAAAATACAATTTCTATAACACCAAAGTATTTAATTGACTTAGCATTGTTCTTTACTGTAGGTTACAAGCACTACCCATTGTTTTTGTGATCATGGCCACCTAATAATTGCACGTCGTTACGACAACCCAAAACTTGGACAAGCATTTTAAGGCAAACGGTTGCCTTTACGCGTATGAACTAAGAGTACCTTATTTTTGTAATTTTTAATCCTCTTTCAGAATATAACCTAAACTTTTAAAATTTTCTACTAATAACAAAGTTAGAGCTAATATAAGATTTCCGTAGTAGGTTAAGTGCCTCTTACGGCCAAGTCTGGTCAATGAAAATAATTCCGTCACTGTATTACATAATAGTAAGTAAGTGTACCAAATTTGAAAGAAATATCTTGAGATTTGTGGAAATTACAGTAAAAAGAAAAAATAAAAAATTGAACTTTAAGGCCCTATAACTTCTTAAGAAAGGACTTTCTGCCTAAGGTATATTAGGTTTAATCGGTTTATTTTTACCTAAAGAATCTATGATTAAACGCTGGCCCATTCTTTCTGAGACACCCTGTATATATTGCTGTGTTACATAGGGCTCTAATGGAGAAGCTCAACGGGATTATTATCAGGTGAGCAGGCATGCCATCTCAGAATAGTGACATCTTCTATTTCCAGAAAGTCTGTGACAACTCTGCTGGTATGTGGAAGGGCATTATCATGCATGAAAATGAAATTATTTCTCATTGCACCTCTCCACAGTCTAACTATGAGTTCTAGCACCAAATCGACATACCGGCGACCCGTTAAACTTTGCCGTAAAGGACGCAAAGGAGATTTTTCTCCCATCATAATACCTCCCAAAGCATTACAGTTCCTCCTTTATATCTGGGAACAGATCTGGCAGTTTGCAGTCTAGCTTGTCTGCCTCAACCTCTCAAGACCCGAAATCGACGATCAGCTGATCTCAGAGCAATTCTTGTTTCATCCGAAAAAAAGATATGTTCAGTTCTGGTGTTCCAGACACCAATTTA
>JABXWE010011952.1:0-25657 GCA_014611495.1 Limonius californicus | reverse complement strand
GTAAAGTAAATCCAAAGTGGCAAACACGTAAAAACTTGTCTGGCTTGTGATAACAACAGACTGAATAGAAATTACTGACCTACCTAATAGTATTGGTTTGTAGCAGGTGATAAGAAATTTTTTTGCACTTGTATTTTACTCTCCTTTGTATAACATGCTTTTGAACTCAACGTTTTGTTATTATCCTGCGGTACTCAAACAATTTTGGGTCAAATTTTCAATTATTATTTTCTCATATCTTAAGGGTCCCATTGCCAAAGAAATATTTATTCTAGTTTGCATGTATTGTAATCTACCATCGGATTTAATATTTGTACCTATTTCTGATACGTCCTGTATATACCGAGTCTTTTTAAGTGTGACCATTATTATATTTAGAAATATGCATAAAAACTATACATGATGTATTTAAAACGGAACAAAAAAGAGCACTGCGAGACGGAACGACAAAACTTGAGATAATATTTAATATCACTTTGTCTAAAAATATTTAGTTTATGCAATACTAGCATTTAATAATGATTAAATATGGCAATATTGCGTGCTTTTACCCTTTTCTGTTTTGAACAGTAGTTCTGAAGAGCGATAGAGAAAAAATAAATTAGAGCAGGCCGTGGATATGGAAACGCTTGTAGCACTTAGTGAGATTAACTTCACGCTACTCCTGAACAACTACATAAGCTTAGGTTATAAACTATGAATATCAATCATTCTTCTTCTTAGCGGTGCCGTATTCATCATTGAAGGTTGGCAACAATTTGGGCAAAATAGTTTCTGTTCTTGGCTGTTCTTATTAGTGAATTGCTGTTCATTCCTGTCCAATCCCGAATGTTCTTGAGCCAGGAGTACTTTCTTCTACCTGGCCCTCTCTTCCCTTCTATTTTTCCTTCCATAAGTAGTTGTAAAAGTTCGTATTTGTTGTTACGGTAAACGTGTCCAAGGTAAGACGTTTTTCGTTTTTTTACCGTACCTAATAGTTCTCTGTCCCTTCCCATTCTTCTAAATACTTCTTCGTTTGTTACATAATTCATCCATGATATACGAAGCATGCGTCGGAATATCCATTAATAATTAAAAATTAATAACTTCACAAAGATGGTCCTGCTGAAAGTATTAATTTTGCAATTCGTTGTCATGTAGCGCCTTGATAAAAGGTTGAAGAATTGCTCTGCGATATCTCTGCGCAGTCATTGTGTCGTTGAAAAATATTGGACATCGGCTAAAACCTATTCACACACCTATTTTTTACGGGTGAAGCGATTCCTCACCGAAAAAATGTGGATTTTCTATATACCACGTTCTCATTTTGTACGAGTTTATTTAACCGTTTACGAGAAACCATGATTCATCCGAGAAGAAACTTTGGTCCAACATATCAACGACCGAACTCGTTTTTCATAATCGGACGGTCGAAGCTCGAGCACAGTTGGGCAGTAAATGAACATGTGTTGATGCTTTTTCAATAAGAGCTAACAAGTTCCATAAAAAAAGGTCAGTTAATTGGGAAACAGCTCAGAGGGAAGTTTCTCTAACATTCTGAATATTTTCGTCAATCCCTTTTGTTAGTCGACCGCTGCCTTTTTCCTTGTTACGCCATATAGTTTCTTGAAATTACTGTATCGACTGCATTAACGCGGAGGTCGCAAAGTAAAACGAGTTCTAGTTAATTACCAGGTCTGCATATTCTGCTTAGAAATCCTGCGTACAACCATGTTACCATGAACTAAATGCTGTCATGCTCCATCAACTTTCTAGCCATTACGAAAATCAGGGTAACCATGGATGTTTTATGTATTAAATACAGTAAAAACTATTTTTGTGAAGTTACTAATTTTACGTTTAAATGACAGTGTATAAGCTAATCCTATTTATTTTTCAGGAGTAGCTTGAAGTTAGCCCCACAAAACACTACATGGGGTTACGACATTCGTTTTCACGTATACGGCCTGCTCTTATTAATTTTTTGATCGCGTTATTAAAGCAAAATATAAACAAATTTCCTAGGCAACAATCTAAGTAAATGCGACTTTAAACTTCAATCACTGATGCTGCGATATTAGTTGTAGTATAATAAAAATAATAATAACGTTACTAATTTTTTTATAACTTGTGAATTTTAAGAATGTATTCCTCTTCATGTGCAACTGGCGTTCTACAAACCACATATTTGAAGAATCCCCAAGAAAGTGCTCTCTCTTGAGGATTTAAGTCGGGCGATCTGGCAGGCCACACAGTTGTTGCTCTACGACTAGTTAATCTTCTTGGATAATTCTCATTAAGCCATTCTCTTGCCTTAAATTAAGTACACATTCGCATGTTTATTAAGAGTGTATTCATTGATATCAACAGTAAAATAGCAACTATACAAAAAACTACAGTAAAAGTAACAAGACAGCAAGTATTAACGGGACAAAATCGTGATAATGGGAGACTTAAACGCCAGAATTGGGAACGAGCCACTAGAAGGCGTAACTCACAGATTCAATGATGAAGCTGTTAATGAAAATGGAGAACTGTTAAAAATGTTCTGCGCAGCAAACAAATTGAGCATTGACAACACCTTTTTTGACCACGATACGGCGTATAAGTGTGTGGTGGTAGGGATCTTAATGCTAAAAACCTTCTCTGGAATTTCTGTCGTTCGGATTCGACGTTACACTGTAGGTCACCCATGTTTCTACCTTAGCGTTGAAGAGAAACACGTGGCAGAGAAGAAGCCGATGCCCAGCAGTGGGACGGAAAGGCCGTTGATGATGGCGTATAAATATACATGGCAAAACACAAGAGGACATCAGTCGGTGATAGATTATATCATCACTAATAGAACGTTTACTCCACAGATGACATTGGATGTGAGAACACTTAATGCAGCTAATGTGGGCAGCGACCATAAGCTGGTACTCTGTAAAAAGAGATTAAACATCCCCATCACACCAAAACCCAAACCCAATATATACAAAAATTCAATATTGAATCTGTGGAAGATGAGAGTGTGAAACAGCTATACAAAAATAGATTAACTGAGAAAACACAACAGAATTCAATCAATAGAGAAGATAACATAGATGATGGAGAACTCTAAAAAATAATATTCTTGGCGCAGCTAACGAAGCCTTAGGAAAAAGACAAGTGAATATTTACAGAACAAATAAAACACCATGGTTTACCCCAGAAATAAAGGAATTATGTGAACAAAAGAAAAAAGCATACATTAAGTACATACGAAACAGAAACCAAGAAAACTGGACGCTATATAAAACAGAACGAAATAGAGTATAAGCAAGAATAAAAGAAATAAAAGAAGGATACTGTGAAAGACTCACAAAAGAGATGGCGAGAGATATGTACGGAAGCCAGAGAAGGATGTGGGGAATGTTAAGAAAAAACAAACAAGAAATTAAGGATACTACACATACCAATAAAATCAATGCGGAAGAGTGGAAAACATATTTCGGAAACCTATATAAAGAAAACGAGGAAAGCGAAGAGTTGCTGACTTAGGAAGATGAGGAAGAAGACATCGATGTAGAATTAACAGAGGAGTCTATAGAAAACACTTTAAAACAACTGAAAAACAGAAAAAGTCCCGGACCCGATGAAATAACAAATGAAATGCTGAAATACGGAGGAGAAAGCTTACAAACAGAAATACCAACCTTTTTTAGAAACATTATAACAAAACAGAAAATACCAAATGAATGGAAAAGCAGTATAACCATCCCAGTATTCAAAAAGGACAAAAAACTATACCAGACAACTATCGTGGAATAACGCTTCTCAATAGTACGCTCAAAGCACTCACCAAAGCAATTTTAGAGGAAATCTGTAAGGCATTACAAATCCGCGAAGAACAGCAAAGCTTCCGAAAAAATAGATCAACTATCGATGCAATCTACATAATTAAACAAATAGCAGAAAAGTCTTTAGAATTTAACAAACCTGTATTTATGTGTTTTGTCGACATTACCAAGGCTTTCGACCGAGTCCGCCTAACAGAAATTATCAAAATAATGCAAGAAAAGGAAGTAAACCAGAGAGTAATACAGTTAATATAAAAGATCAATAGCCATTGCAGAACGAACATAAAAGTGATACATCAACTAACAGAAGAAATACAAATACGCACAGGTATAAGGCAAGGCGACTCACTTAGCCCGTTTATATTCAACATGGTTATGGACAAAATAGTTGAAAATCTACACACAAGAGCAGGCTACAAAATGGGAAACACTTACTTTAATATTGTTTGCCGTGATGACGATGCGGTACTTATTGCTGATTCAGAAGACAACCTGCAGAGACTCCTTCAATTAAACAGCAAAACAATTAAATATGATCATCAATACAGACAAAACCAAATGCTTAGTAACAGCCAAAGAGCTGATAAGATGCCAATTGGAGATCAACCAGAAGATTGTAGAATAAGTAAACCATTTCAAATTTTTGGGAGCCGAGATAACGAGTTTTGGAAATCTATATAATGAAGTTAGAGAACACACGATGAAACCATCGCGAATTTCGAGTTGCTTAAGAGCCATCGTTTGGAGAAACAAATAGCTCATTATAGACAGTAAAATAAGAGCATATAAGACTGCGATTAGACCCATCATAACATATGCAGCTGAAACAAGACCAGACACTTCCAAGACGCAACAAATGATGAGAACGGTTGAAATGAACATAATAAGAAACATCCACGGAAAAACATTACACGACAGGATCGGAAGTGAGGACCTTCGACAACAGAGTGTGATCCAAGAAATAGGAAACTGGGTAAGACAGCAAAGGAAATGCTGGAACATAAGCAGAATGGATGACAATAGAGTTGTAAAAAATGGGAACCTGAACAATCCCGTCGGAAAAACTTCTCAGGGCAGACCACCGAAGCGCTGGAAGGAATGTTGGACATCTACATCCGAAGAGGCATAAGAAGGTTTAAAACAGGCTGTAGCCTACCTAAATATGGTTATCCATATTAGAAAGAAAGAAGAAGAAGAAGTATTAGCGATATGAGAAACTTAATTATGTAGAAATTTTCCAAAAGAAAAATATTGCTGGAACAATGATGTTATATATTTTGACTATTTGGACAATATTTATGATTTTTTGTTAAAGGATAACAAAATAAAGCTAAGATCTTTGACTAAAAATAACTCTGAAAGTAGTAAACCAAAGACAAAATCGTTTTAACATTTATATTCACTATTTCAAGAAGCATAATGTACCGTCACGTTTTTGCATATTTTAAGATACACCCTGTATATTTTTGCTACTAACTTGCATTGATTTACAAAAAGTCGATGTCAAATATTTTTCTCTTGCGATTAAATGTTAGATTTGTTTTAAATAAAACCATTTCACATTTTTTTTAAATTTCTTTAATAAAATAAACACGTTTTTAAAACATTTCAGTAATTCAAACGGAACTTATATTTTGCATATAATTTCATTAAAACAGTCACCATTGTCAAAATACCTTATAGTCTAAAAGGGTTAAGTCTGGGCTTCTTGCAGGCTAGCATATCAGACCAAGTTTTCCTACTCAGCGGCCACGTAAAGTCTGATTTATGTAAATCGGTTGTGCTGATATGGCAAAGAGCCATCCTGTTGAAATAAAATGTTGTTCTTGATGTCTAGACGTCAGAGAAACTACAAATACAGGTCACCTATCAAAGGACTATGACGTCATAAGTTGTCACGTTTTAAATTGAAATATAAATATAATTGTAATCTTCAAACGACCATTAAATGTATTAACTTAAATATTAATTTAATCTAGTGCATATGTTATCATTACCATGAAGTCACACCTACGTTAGTTAAGCGCAAAGTGATTAATGTTTCAACTAGAAGTAGAGGAAGAGTTAATACTTGAATTTAATTACATAACCTAAACGAAACACTACTAGCAGCTGTCAATGTTAGTAAATTTAAAATTAATGTCATAAATAGCTAATCAACACCAGCAAACTTAAATTTAATAACATGCAAAGAAAAAGCAGAATGTATTCAAAACGACAGTTCCAACAAACTAGAATTAATTGCTCAAAATGTTCTTCTATTTTTGTGCACTTATAGCTATTACTTCAAGTACTACAATACATTCACGATAACAACTGAAATTTCATGACTACAGAATTTAGGTGCTTTTGATAAGGTATGGCACACTGGACTGCTGTACAAGATCAAGAAAGACTTCCCATTCCCTTATTATGAATTACTAAAGTCCTACCTAGCAGAAAGAAGTTTTCAAGTAAAATTCAAAAATATGCAATCGAGTCTCTATCCAATACAAGCCGGAGTACCGCAGGGAAGTATCCTAGGACCTATCCTGTACGTACTTTACACAGCGGATTTACCAACCTCTCCACAGACGCTAGTAGCTACCTATGCCGACGACACCGCAGTGTTGGCATCCCACACTGATCCTCAAAGAGCATCATTGCTACTCCAACGAAACCTTAACAGAATAGAAACCTGGTTGAAATTATGGCGTATACGAGTGAATGAAACAAAATCCACTCAGGTAACTTTTACCCTTCGGAAAGAAACCTGCCCTCCGGTAACATTAAATAATACCCAGCTTCCGCAAAATGACAATGTAAAATACTTAGGAATCCACCTAGATAGACGTCTCACATGGAAGACTCACATCATGAAAAAGCGGACGCAACTTGGTTTAAAACTAAGAAACATGTACTGGATGCTCGGGAGAAAGTTCTCAGTATCCCTAGAAAACAAAGTCCTACTCTATAAGGCTATTTTAAAACCAATCTTGGACCTATGGCATCCAGCTTTGGGGATCTGCCAGTAATTCAAATCTGGAAATATTACAAAGATTTCAGAATAAAACAATCAGGATCATCACGAATGCTCCTTGGTATGTTCCTAACTGGTTACTACAACAGGATGTCCCGATACCTATAATCAAGCAGGAAATCCAAAGTGTTAGTGAAAAATATCAAGTGAAAGTTAGTGCGCATCCTAATGATTTAGCTGTGGCGTTACTAGACAGACAATATATCCCTCGACTCCAAGGATGTGACCCGTTAGACTTGCCTGAACGATTTGTTTAGATTAAGCTTAGTTATAGTTTAAGTTTGAAACTTAATTAGATTCAGTTCTCAACTAACCCTTACTTGTTGCAGTATCGCGAAGTACTATCACTGGATATTACTTCCTCATGTTATGTATCATATGCCAAACAATTTACTGAATGTTATCCTATAACAGATTGTAAATAGTCAATTAATAAACATGTGAAAAAAAAAAGAATTTAGGTACCAGAAATAATTGAATTTTTTTCTAACAATTTTTAGGAAAAGTGGCATTATTTAATTGGTACAATCATATATTTTGAAAACTTTTGAAAATTCACCATTTACTAGTCAAAAATTAGTTACAATTACTTTTACAATATCTGAACTAATCCGGAATATAGTCTAAGCAACTTATTTGGCGGAGACGGTCTTAGGCTAGAAGACATCACGTTAAACTTCCATTCTCAACTCCCATCGGAATCTTAACGGCCGCTCTCCCAAACCAAACAATAGCAAACCAGCCTAGTAAATCTTCTCTGGAGTAGAAGTGTTTACACTTTCCATGGTTAGAAGTTCACGTTAAGCGGTAGGTATCCTATACTTGTGGGACTTTAAACGCGCAGCATAGAAGAAGAACTTATTTGGCATTTTTAACTGTTTGTCAACAATTATAGAATTATACAACTACTGTGTTGTCAAAAGTCGTGAATAATGCACCGAGAAATTTGGAATTACATTTAGATTCATATCTGGCTAAATTATCCATAAAAAAAAGTATGGTTGTACAATCGACCATCACTTCACTACTTTATTTGAAAAAGCTGCGTATGTCGAAGTATTTTAGGCGTCCGTCTTCCTTTCCCCATGAGTCTGTCTATCCTTATTTCCGGCGACAGTTCAGCCTATAAGGCACCCTGGTAGTTACTCACACTGCATCCGTCATCTTACTTCCTTGTACCAAGGCGACCCTATGATTTGTTATAGTTGCGTCTAACTGATTACTTTCTTTACGTGTTGGTTGTAGGTAGGCTTAGAGACTAACATTACCCCCCAAGTAGTTTATCTCTCCCGACACATTGATTGTATTGTATTGTATTTGAAAGAGCGAGATCTAGGACGCGGTTTTCCAAGAATCTCTAAAAGCACTGCAGCCATCATTGGCTTATTGGCTAACTAAGACTTTTGCCTATCTGGGTTAATTCCAACTCCAGTAGTGATTTTTAAGCGGCTCACATCGCAGTGGCACGGGACCTACGGCTTTACTTCTTATCCGACAGAAGGCCAACTTTCAGATTTTTCCCCGCTAGCAAAATCTCACCGACCTCGGCCAGGTTCGATCCCGCATCCCTTGGATCTAAAGGCAAATGCGCTATCCACGAGACCACCGAGGTCAGCTTGTCGCATTGGTTAGTTGATCGACTAGGTGGAGAGGACTCAGATCCTCTAAATTTCTGCTTCTCGTCAATGGGTTTTTAGGGTACTGGCCTTTAAGCCTTCCCCTTTGGTCCACCTGGTTGCTGCGTTCAGGGCCATTTGCATACGTTCCCTGACTGTATTAATGAACCTCTCTTCTACTAGAATAACCAGGTCGTCCGAGTATCGTAGGCTTCTCAACCCTACGATACCTTCGTTGCTGAGCTTCACTAGCAGTCCGTCCATTACCAGGTTCGACAACAAAGGGTAGAAGACTCCCCCTTGCGGGCATCCCCCTGCCACCTGGACGTGTAGATCACCCTACCTCTGGCTCAGATTTCTCATGGCTGTTGTGATGGAGTTAAACGATGTATTATCAAAGGCTTCTTCTATGTCCAGGAACGCCCCTAGAAGAATCTCCTTATTTTCTAGCTCTTTTTCCGCCTTTCTAACGAGGTGGTGGAATGCTGTTTCTGTTGATAGTCCTGCTTTGTATACAACCTCGCGGTGCCGTGGACTAGTTACCAGCACATCGTCGAGGATTTTTTCCGTTGTCTTAAGTACAAATGACATAAGACTAATGAGCCTGTAGGCCTTTGCCTGCGAATAGTCACCCTGACCAGTTTGTAGTATGAAAACCAGCTTGGTTAGTCTCCATATTCTCGAGACATACTTCAGAGCCATACTGTCTCTCAGTTTTAGGCGTTGCTCAATGCCAAGTTATAGGTGCTTAATTTCAAATTTATAATTTACTTTATGAAAGGTTTACATTTTAAAGATGGAAAGATCTTTTTAGTGACGAAAATTTCCCTATATGCAGAAAACAAGTCTGCTGAACTTCTAAATAATTTAAGCGTTCCTCAAAATCAAGTTAGAGGTGGAGGACTACATCTGGGATAGTATCCATATTTAAGATATAGATATAGACTCATTGGATATAGATCTAATAACTAAATCTAAATCGTCTTCATATGAGGCTTGTGTATGAATTTCGCATCCTTAGATCCAAAAATTCAACATTTAACGTAATTAACGATTTTTTGGAAAATAAAGCATTCACTGGTGATTTTTATTTAAAGAATAGGAAGAAAAAACATTCCATACATCATGAGACGGATAAACAAAAAAAAGAGATGACCAAGAATTTATCCTAAACTTTGAAACAAAAAATGATCCATAGACTATCTAGCTAATTTTTAACGATCTTTATCTATATCTATTCTTAGGTGTGGACCTTAGATATGGAGCTATATAATGGTAATTTGTTAATATGTATCTAGATCCACAAATGAAGAATCTACCCATACTTAGGTTTTTACTACAACTGTGATGTATCAAGAGATCAAAAAAAAGCTGATCCCCAGCGGGCTGTGGAATGAAAAGTCACATCTTTTCTAGACTAATGTCAATTTCAGGTTAGGTTGTGTTAGCTGGAATTAAATAATAATGAAACGTCATTTTTAGGAGCAGAAATCTTTTATTGAGCAACAGTAAAAGAAATGAATAAACCTGAACTAATGTAATGATCACAACAAATGTTGAAAATGTCTGGCTTCTTCCTCCAAACATTTCTGAACTCGTCTTCTCATACCTTCAAAAACATTTTATAATAATTGAGGTGAGTTGTTAATTTCTTGACAGTTTTCTTCAATTCTAAGTTTCAGTTCGTTTAAATCATTAACTGGAGTTTTAAAGGGTGTTACAGTATTCCTACTAATGATTCGGTTATCAAAATATGCACGTAAAAAATTAATTATATCTGCAGCTGCATGAGTTGTTGCGCCATCCTGTTGCAGAAAACCATCCCGTAGCTCATTATCGTGAAGTTCATTTAAGAAAGGTTGCAATAATTCGTTCCTGTACCTTGCTGCAGTTAGCGTGCCTTCGAAAAATATTGGCCCAACTAACCTACGACGACTTATTCCAACCCAGACTCCTATTTTCTGTGGATGAAGGGGAGCTTTAATTGTAACGTGTGGATTCTCGCTACTCCAAATCCGCATATTCTGTGAATTAACATACCCATTAAGGTAAAACCAGGCTTCGTCGATAAAAAAGGTTAAATTTAACTGCTCATCATTAAGATTATCCAAAAACCAACGACAAAACTGAACTCTTTTTAGATAATCCTGTTCTAAAAGCTCCTGAACGGAAATAAATCGGTAAAAATGCAGATGCAAAGCTTGTCTCAATATTCTGTGGCAGGTACCGTAACTTAAATTATCAACTTGCTGGCATAAATGTCTGATTGGTGTTTTTGGAGCCTCGTCAATTCGTTGTCGTACAGTTTCAATTAAAGAAGGTACTATCTTCTTTGGCCTACCAGACCCTTCTTTCCTTCCAACACTTCCAGTTTCTCGAAAATTGCTGACTAAATTCTTAACCAAAGCATAAAATTTTCGGTATGTAATAATTTCATTGGGATACCTCTCTCGGAATTCCACAAAACAAGGAGGAATCGAATAGGTCCATTCTCCGTCACCTTGAAAGCCGTTCCGAAAGTAAGATTCAATAGTGAATGCTCTTTGAAATATATTAAAAATCAATTTAACCATCTGTCAGATTCGTATCAAAAAAGATAACTAATTTATCTGACATCATAAACATTCCTTTTTAGTCTAGTAAAGACGTGAGTTTTCATTACACAGCCCGCTGACGATCAGCTTTTTTTGGATCTCTTGATAGTAATAATTCTTAGGAAGAACTACCTGAAAGTATCGAGTCAGCATAATCATGTTAACTACAAAAACGATATAAGATTCTTTAAATTCTCAAAAATTTAAATATCATACTTATACAGTTGATATCTAATGACAAATTGTACTTATTTCATATCACCAAATAATGAAAATACGGGAAAAATTGGATATAATAATGATAGAAGTACTGGAGTTGCTTACAAATTGTGAGTAGTAGCAAGTAGAGTGCAATCTTCTAAAATGTGTCTCTGTCAATAAATCGTATAGCGAACATCCAATTCAAATTAATGATTGTGTCGTTGCAGTCTAAGTCTGCCGTACATTTTAAGCGCGTAAATATTCTCAAAATAAATAATAAACACCAAACCACGTCCGTCCAGTTTGTATTCGTTTTTTGAAATTTTATTCTAATTCGCATAAAATGGATCTTCTACTAAGTTTGGGATTCTACCCACTCATGATTCAGATATATTTCCAGAGGAATATAATGTAAGTATAGGAAACTTACAGCACAGGAATGCGCTCAATATTTTTATTTTAAAACTTTCTGCATTATGAAATGTGAAAATTTTAATTGAATCTTGGTTGTGCAAGTACTTCAATTCAATGTTTTGGAATTTCTACGCAATACGTTTGCAAAACGATCTTATTTAAATTTTAGAATGGGATAACTGTTTCATTTCCTTTAATTACTCTCCATGAATGTTATGATTCATACAAATTACTCGCAGTTTTAATGTTAATTTTAAATGTTTAAATATTTACAGCCTGTAACTTAAGTATTTAAAGAAAAATAAATACAATGTTTTTTGTTAAGATAATTATAATTGGTAACCCACGTACGGAATTTCCTGTATAATTCTCAAGTTCAATCATCAAACAACGCGACGCTATTTGAGTTACCAATTTTCACGGATATCGTAGTAGGCGTAGTAGTAGTAGGTATTATATTGCGGGTATGCTTCGGGATACCGAGAGGGGAGTTGCTCCTTTCCTGGGGGGAAGTTGTGTTGGCCTACATATCCGACGCGTCCGTCCCTATGTATATAGGGTGGCGCCGGCGACGTCTCCATCTGGCGTCAGTCTGCGCCCCGACGCCATTAATTCAGCAAACAGTGCCTAATGATTGAATCAACAGTGTTCCCATCCGTCTCGCTTCCTCCCTTTTTTCCGTCTCCGTTATGCACCTTGCGTCCTCGCCGTATTATCCGGATGCGTGCCCTTTAATATTGCTTTTGCTAAGTTTTCCCAGAGACGCCTTACCCTATGATCAGGTTTATCTCGTTTATTTTTACGGCGAATTATTGCGTTTGTCCGACATTTCCGACACCCCTGTGATTATTAATCGTGAATAATATCCTGATTTTGCAGCAAACAAATTATATGGCGTATTCAAGATAAAATTGCTGTTTATTTGTTTTGGAATATTAAACTTCGTGTTTTATTTACTGCAAACTGCAATAACCGTAAACGAACGCTTCTAAACTTTCCAGAGGGAAATGGTAACTGAATAATCCACACGAGAACATGGAGAGAAATTCAGAATGAGATTAATGGGTCTCGGATGATCAGACATACACCTAATCAGTTCCTTATTCACGCGTTCAAATAAATATTGGGAATGCAAACTCCTCCCATTTCCCCGTCCCACATATTTCATTGATTTACAAGTTTAAAAGTAATAGTTTTTTAACCCTATGACACGGATATACAAGGGAACTCAAACTGCCTCCTTACCGTTAGGATTAGTTTGTATATTTTAACCCTAACAATAATCTAAAATTCTGAGATATCTCAAGAACCCGATAAATGTATTCCTCTGCTGATTTCCTGTAGCGGATGTTCTTAGGGACGTTAGTGAAATTAAAATGTTCTAAACCATACCAAACCATATCAAATTATTATTTTCTCATACTTCCTCCACGTATGGTAGCAACTTATGTTGTGAAGTAGCAAGGGGCTAGAGTAATGCCTAAATATTGATATATCTTTATAAATATTACGGTTTCAGCAAGACGGTGCACTCCCTCGTAAGCCGAAAGTAGCAATTTCAAACTAATTTGCTTTTTCTACTTTCATAGTAGGCTAAATGTTGATATTCATCTCCCATCTCCTTAGCGCTCTTTTTAGGATTCAATCTCCTTGTGGTTGCCAATCTGTGGTTATTTTAATTAATGTGGTCCATATGGGTGTCTGTACGGTATAAATCAGGATTGATTGGGTCAATTATAGTGAAATTTGGACTAACCAAGTACGTTGATCACACTTAATACACAGTTTCTGTGAAACATCCTGAATCGGAAACTGAAATCAGAGATGTATCTTTTGTATCAGGATTTCAAAAAACTGAATTTTCATTCAACATCTCTTACAGTCTTTTAATTAAAGAAGATTCTACGATTTTTTGAGAAGGTCGCCTTTAAGGCTTCGTTTTCTGAGCATCGGCTGCCATGTCTCAATGAGAGCCTCTTAAAGCCTTCATTTTTGTATTAATAATAAAATATAAAATGCAGTGAAAATTATATTTAATAAAGATAACGGTACTGGAGTTTCTTATAAATTGTGAGAAGCGGTCTTCTTCGTATTCTTAAGCAAAGTGCAAACTTGAATGACTGTTTGTAAGCTACAAGTTTTAACGCGCTTTATATTACTTCGAAGTTATAATTCAAGCAATTGCAGTCTGCTAACGGTGTGAATGTCCTAAAACTGAACAATAAACACCAAAACCCCACCGCCGTTTGCCTCTGCGTTCAAAATAATAATAATTTGCGAGTTCTTTTATTATAACCTTCTGAAGCCTTCCCTATATGAACATAGAATTAAACTTTTACGTAGTTTTGAATTTGAGAGCAAATACCAACTTGCTGTCATCTAGTTCGTCTCTGCGTTCAAAATAATCGTAATTTGGGAATTCTTTTTTATGAACTTCCTCTACATCAACATAAAATTAAACTTCTACGAAGTTTCGAATTTTCTAGCTTTAGAAATAATTGTTATTGTTTAGTGTTAACTTACGCATTCGTATATGCTTAAGAAAATCACAAATTTTCGTTTTTTTTTTTCACAAAATAAGAAACTTACAGTAATAATTGAATACAATGACGATGAAATTTTCTAGAAATTGTGCGAACTATTCTACTTCATACTTTTTAATGGAACGCTACCTTGGTGATTATATTTAAGCTTATTCTTTTAATGAATATGATATTGCTTGGGAATTATAATTAAGTTTTGTTTGTTAACCGTGTAAATATTTTAAAACTAAATTATAAACACCAAATCACGGCCGACACGTTTGTTTATAAGGTCAAAATAAGCATAATCTGTAAAACATTTGTAAGCTTTCATTGTTGCAAATTGGTTATTCCCCAAACTTATATTATTTCTACATTAATAACATTCGACACCTCTGTAGACCAGTAGTGCAACCAATACTGAAAAAAGTATAGGCGCCCGTAATACAAATTAAATTAATTACATATCCAACAAAGAAATTAACTTTCACTCTACATTAGCATTTTTTTATAAAAAAAAAATTCAGGGTTCTAAAAAAATTATTGATATTCGTGGCTTCTCCCAAGATAGTCATATAATTACAATAATAAATGAAACAAATACATATGCAAAATAATTGTGAACTTATCTTAAATCCAATGATTTTGGAACGGGCTTTACATCTTCTTTCTTCCAAACTGCATACACTTGCATAAATTCGGCCTCGCTGCGGTCACTCTAGATCCATGCTTCGCTCGCTGCATTCCTGGACCGTTGACTATGTGAGTATTCAAGCTTTTCCTCTTGTAAAATGTGTTCAGATCCAAAGGAATACTTCAATAAATTTTGTAGAAGTGTTTCAAACGATGCAGGTAAGTACTTTATTTCTATTAATCCATCAAGAATTGCTTTATATGAATTATAAATCGAATTACTTTTCAGGAACACTTTTAGTAAATTAAACACTTTCGAAGAGTTAAATTAGGTAAGATTTATTATTATTTCCCTAATTGCACAACAATCACATCACAAAAACAGACTTTTCAAATTAAAAGAACATTGTTCAAAAAATAACTGTAACCTCACAAATAATAATAATGTCAACAAGTTTTGGCCACGCCCAAAATTAGCTAAAATCGACTCTAATAGTTTAATATTTAAAATTCGGAGCAAATACGTGCTTATTCTTTGAACAACTATAACAGACTGAATTGCAAAATTACGTTCAAATTCCTCCTTAAATTTAAAAATGCACCAATGCATCACAGAAAATAATATTTTACATCAAAATATGATTTGAAGCATTTATAAATTGCTTATAACAATCTTAATACTTTACAAATTACTAAACAAAATTCATATTTGATATGTCTAAAAATTCCGAATCTTTTGATACTAATAGCATAAAAATTCAAGACAAAAAATTTACTTGTGGTTCATAATTCAAATTTAGACAAATTTCTAATTATAAAGTCTTAAAATTACTAAAACCAGTTACAAAACCCTTCAATACAATTAAATAAACACAAATACATACTACACATCTTCTAATAACAATATAATTAACCAAAATTCAAATATAATCTCTCAAATAATATTACCCTCTAATTCTCATAATTTGCAAATAAACAACATTATACAAATAAACAGAAATGCTTCATTAACTTCCTTCATATACACATAAACTAATTAAAACAATAATAACATCTTGCCTTTCATATTAAACTTGATACACACATATTAATAACATGTAAAAATACAAATTTACAACAATTTACTTTTCAGGGCTCCCAAACTTGCCCAATACACCCCAAATCATCGTCTACACCGAACATAGACGTCCCCATCAATATTCACTACGGAATATCGACAAAAACTTTACTTCGATCACTAATAAACCACATCGTAGCATCATCCGAAGATCTTAAACTACCTTTCATACTAATAAAGTATACATTTATCATTTTTAATCATAATTGCCTATATTTTAGCATAGTTTACATAATAATCAAGCTAATCAATCTCTATTTCAGACACAATCTGGATTTCTACATCAAAAATTAATATCCTTTTAATTACAATTTAAGCATAACGAAGCAAGAATAGCATAGTCAAAGTATATCATAGTATAATTACATAATTTAGGGTAAATAACATGGCAATATATATATATATATATATATATATATGTTGGTTTTGAGGATACCGCGGGTGTTGCATGCTGTGGTTGGTTTCCAGGAATTCTTACGCGTAGCAAGTTCTTGGTCCTGGGATGGACCGGGCTGGTTGTCTTGACGACGTTTCGGCAAAGTCATGTTTGTCATGTTCAGGTCTTGTCGGATAACTTTCTGCTGATGCTTCTTGTAATACGACTGTTGACGTTGGTTTCTGCCGGAGCGATATATACTTCTTGACCGTTCCGTGTGGTTGCGCTTTGTTGATTTCGGGCTCAGTTGCGTGTGGCGGGACCGGCTATGGCTGGAACGTTCTGATTTTGTTGAGATGGATTTGTGTTCTCTTGCTGGTTTCTGTTGTGTGCTTGTTTTTTGGCGAGAATCGGTTTCCAAGCGGATGGTAGTCTTTGGGTGTCAACACGAGAATTTAGGTTTCTTGGGTGTTTCTCGATTTCTATTGCTTCCCTTATTATTCTTGTGTTCTATGTTGGCCAGTACTTTGGTGTTTTCGAAAGTAATTTTGTGAGATGATGTGCTGACGTGATGTGCCAGTGATGAAGTCTTCTCGTTCTTTCGTACGCATTTTTCGTGTTCTTCTTCTCTCACATTGACTCGTCTGTTCGTTTGACCTATGTATGTTTGATCGCAGTCCTGGCAAGGAATTTCGTAGGCGCCTTGATTCTCCAGAGGTATCCTTGTTTTGGGGTTTCGTAGAATGAAGCTGATCTTTCTGTTTGTTGTGAATGTAGTTTCCACATTATGTCGTGGAAGAATTCTAGAGATTCTGTCTGTTGTTCCTTTGAAGTATGGCAGGTGGGCTTTGGATGTAGGTTTTTCTTTTTCATCCTGTGGCTTAACTCGGCTGGGCTTAAGTGTATCATTGATGGTTTGATTCTTGAAGCCATTTTGTTGCAGAGCTTTTCGGAGTTTCTTCATTTCATGGTCTATGTTTCCTGGGTCTGCGAGTCGTTGAGAACGGGTGACCAGGGTTTTGACCACTGATCGAAGTTGTGCTTGATGGTGGTGTGATTCCGCGTTGAGATAGCGATCTGTATAAGTGGGTTTCCGGTATACCGTGTGGCCCAAGTTTCCCTCCGATTTCTTCTTGACCAAATATCCAGGAACGGTAGTTGGTTTTCTGATTCCGTTCCATACATTTTACAAGAAATATGTTACTTCCTCAACCAATGGGACAGTAGAATGAAAGTAACGCAAATTAACCAAATCTTAAATATTTAAATAACTTTTTGAAGTTATCATTTACATCAAAACTGAAATTATAGCCATATTACTTATTTAAAAAGGAATGTTTTGACACCTCACACGGCCCATCAATTATTTTTTTACAAAATTTATTTTCATTTTAAAGGTAAATCAAATTAATAATATTACAATTAATGATTATAAAAATAATATTAAAATATTCTTCACACCTATATCCAAATATTACTCACAAAAAACACAATTGGAAGGTCAATTTTCCTCCAAAATTACATGTTAGTTGACAGTTGGTGAATATAATACACAAATCTCATATCTTATTGTTTTCCAGCTGAAAACTCACACTCAAGTTTCACAAATGCCTCTAATACCTTCATACAATTATTACGCTTACGAACAAGCAAAACGAAACACAGAATTCAAAGACTAGACACTAAATCAACCAAAACAAAATCAACGGAGATGACAAACACTAATTGAACATGACCTTTAGTTGGTTGTAGCAACTTATTGTTCAGCTTTAAAGCATAAAATAGCTCATAGTTCATCTAAATAAGTTAATTTGCTGTAAAATTTTCTAAATCAGGGTTCATATAACACAGCAGTATAGTAATCTTTAAAATGTAAATGTTAAAAACGGTTCCGCAAATTATGATTATTTTGAGCGTAGTAATAACAGCGTCGGTCGTGAATTATATATGTGCAAAAGAAAATAATTTAGCTGTGGAAGGTTTCAGTTAAGCAATTAACTCAATTGTAAATTTTAATTGAATCTTGGTTTTCCAGTTACTCTAATTTTCCACACAATAAGTTAAATAAACGATTCAACATCGGAAAAATCTTAGGAAGGAGTAATTATTAACTTATTAATATCTATGACATTTATTTCATTCACATGATGAAAATTTTAGTAAAGTTTTATAGGGTTTCAGATAAAATAAACTGGAAACCCTGGTTCTGTAGACAAAATGAGGTGAATACCCAAGTGAAAATCCACAAATAAATGTACTACTAGGCATTAAACAGTTTAGCCACAAAGAATCCTTGTCCATCCCTTATAATAACCAAAATTGCCATGTTTAGAACATTATTAGAAAAACACGATACAAGAAAATAGACAATAACTCGAACAACTTTTTAAAACCATTCCTATCCTGTTTTTGCAATTTGACTAACATAATTGATGTAATATTAGTTATGCACATATTATTAAATATCTGCACTATATTGTTTTGAAAGCAATCATGAAAAATGTTACGAATTATTTTTGAAATTAAGACACTAAAAATAAAAAAAATTATATAAATATCGGGAATTTTCGTATAATCGTTATCTACTGGAAACCTTGATAAGTTATGTTGGATGCTAAAATTACAAATCCAACGCATGCATGTGAAAATACAAGCGATCTAAAGATTATTACGCCCCATTCTCTTAATGACACGGTATTAACAGCCAATCGATTTACAGCTTCTGAAATCTGATATTGCTCTTATGGAAGCTGCTCTGTTTTCAAATAAATTTGAAAATTTAAAAATATCTGTATCGAATTAGAACAATAGACTGCGGTTTTTAGGTCATATTGAGCGGCTTCTTTTATTATGCCTACCATTGAAATATTTTAACTATGTCTTTATTTTATAATACGAGGGCTGTTCTCTTTCTGCTGACCCTAGTAAAGTAACACACAATTTATTGGCAAAACACATGTATTTATAATTTATAATTTATAAAGTATTCCCCTCCACAGTCAATGCATTTTTGCATCCATGAAAACCAATCTTTAAAACATTTTCTCTAAACTTCGTTAGGTTATTTATTTCATTTTTAAACGTGTCAACCGCTTTTTTGGCCAATGTAAAATGTAAACCCCCTAACATATTTTTTACACGCGGAAATAAAAAGAAATCACAAGGTGTTACGTCTGGACTATACGGCAAATGACCCATTATTTCAATGTTTTGGGCATTCAAATACTCAGTAGTTCGAGCAGCAGTGTGCGCCCGGGGGTTATCCTGATGCAAAATGATCCTTTCTGTAGTGCACCATTCAGTATTAACAGTACGATGATCCTCCAGTGCTACAGTGGAAACGTAACGTGTCCAGTAATTCCAAAAAATGTGGCGACCATCTTTTTGTTTCGGTTTTTTTCACGAACAACTTTTGTTGAAGCCGATTCGTTCTCGGGATCATGGCAGTATGCCCACGTTTCGGCACCTGTAATGATGCGGTACAAGACTAATATTCTTTTCGGTAGCTGCCGTTTTTGGCTTAGGAGCTCGAAAGTTGTCATTTAAGGAAATTCGACCGCGTTCAAATTCATTGTACCACCGCTTTACGGTAGCCAAGGAACACGACTTCTCACTAAAACTCGATTGATTTCCTCAAAACATTCTTTACAGCTTAAACCACGCGTGAGATTGTAAAAAAATCACAGCTCGATAATGCTCTTTGTTAAAGTCCATGATTTCTTGGGGAAGGATTGTTTTACAATCTGTCAACAGACATTAAGTAAGTTTAGTGACAATATCCAGGGTGTATAAAAATAGTGTAACAAACCTCTAGGCTTGGTAGTACTCGTCAAAATTAGAAAAAAGTACCGTAAACGAAGTTTGGAATATTCTTTTTAAATATTAGTCCAATAATCAAAAATATTAGACAATTTTAGGTAATAAAGGTACTCTTGTTTAAAATCGTTAGGCTCAGCCGTTTTAGTGCACTTGTCTAGGAAAAATAAATTTTGTCGCAATTTTATTTTCTTTAATAAATACGGGGTGATAAAATGGCATTTCTGTTAAAATTGAGTACAAGCGCGTTAATCTCTAAGTACATTGAAATGGTGGTAGAATAAATTCGTCCACTATTCATAAGGGTAGTTTTCATAGGTGAAGATGGTGATTTAAAAAAATTAATAATTGGAAGCATTGAATACATTTAGGTAAATAAATACTTAAGTTTATAAATTGCAGAGGTACCTATTTTTAAAATCACTTAAAAAAGTTTTACTGTCCAAAGAAAAGGTTGATCTTAAAGCGTTTTATTAATTTACTTGACTGTTTGTTAAACCTTTACAATAGGTACAATATTTCTTATGCAATCACTTGATTATACAATTTGCATAAAATACAGTGTTTGTTTTTGCTCTAAGCGCACAACTTCCGAGAGTCCAAGCCTATCAATTAGTATAAAATTTAAAGACTATTCTTCATTTAACTTACAATTAGCTCGGCAGAGAATTTTGAAAAAATTAGAGTACCATACAATTTTTTTACCGATTTGGCAAACAGAATGCAATAAGTCTGTCGTCCAAAATTCCAACCCCCCATATAAACAGGAAAACGAACTTGATGTCGATTTTACCTTAAAGCGTATGGGTTTTCATCGCCCTACTGATGGGTGTTATAGAAGTTTATTAGCCCGCTTTTCGTAAATCCAGCTTCATCTGTACTCAAAAATGGCTAAAAGTTTGGAGTTTTTTTTTGAAAATCATCTTCCTGCCTTATGAAAACTACCCTTATTAGTCCTGAACGATTTTATTCTACCACAATTACAATGCACTTAGAAATTAACGTGTTTGTACTCAATTTGAACAGAAATACCCTTTTACTGCCGTATTTATTAAATAAAAATAAAATTGCGAATGCATATTACACTGAGGAAGTATAGTTCACTTCCGAGAGACAGTCTCCAGGCAGAAGTGGTCAACTGGAGGAAAATCCTTCCACGCATACAAGAAAAGTTGCGTCGCAGGTGAAGCTAAACCACAAAACCATAAGTAAAATTTTTTCCAGTTCTACCCGTACCATACTTAGCGTGTGCAACCATGCTACCACAAGATTTCCCTCAACGTGTCGGTTTCTGCCAGTGGTTATTGACGCAGCACATTTTTTGAAGGATGCCATTATGAGCTTTCATAAGAAACACCTGGGGGTTGAAGAAAATCCGCATTCCACAAAGGAAAGGAAATTCCTGCATCAGTGTTCTCTCAATGTATGGACTGGTATTGTTGGAGAGAATCCTCATTGGACCGTATTTCTTACATGAACACCTAACTGGTGATTCTTAATAAAATAAATAAAATTTTCTTGATGAAGGGCTATCTGTTTTATTGGACGTTATTTGATTACAACTGAGGAATACTCCAGTACGCTTCTGTATTGCTGCAAGGAAGTATTTGAATATAAATCATCCTCATCGTTGGATAAGTCGTATTGGACAAACCATGAGAGGACATCGAAGTGACCTAGCGGAGAAAGCATGGCCACCGCGATTGTCAGATATAAATCCCCTACATTGTTTTTCTTTGGGGGCTTGTCAAATCATTAGTGTATAAAACTACAATTGTAGACGTAAATGATTTGTAGAACAGAATTTTCGAAGTGTATGGCAATCCGTGACGAGGAGAATAATAGCAGCCAATTAGGTACAAGGAGTACAGAGGCGGCCGTGGGCTAGAGGTTAGCGCGTTAGACTTCTACGCTGAAGGTCCTGGGTTCAATTCCCGACACCGGAATATCGGCTTTTTAACGGCCGTTCTCCCTCGCAATGCAATGGCAAACCAAGTGAGGTATTCTGCCTAGTAAATCTTCTTTGGAGTAGAAGTAGAACCCCTTCCCGTGGTTCGGAGCCCACGTTAAACTGTAGGTCCTCTATGTCTATGTCTGTGACAATCTAAGAACGCGCAACACAGGCATAGGAGATAAGATCGCTACGTCTCGTAAGAGATAAAGCACTCTAAGAATAAGAAGTACAGTTTGAACAATTTATTTAATTCCATTCAATTTGGGTGTGTACTAATTCTGTGACCATATCTCACACTGGTTTTTTTGTTGCATCTCGCTGACCGAATCACTGATTATCACACGAGTCCAAACGTTCCATGAAGCATCAACAATGTATCTGAGCTCTTTTGAATGAAAACGCTCGAGTATATCTGCTTATATTGCAATTGCTAGCCGTGCCCTACAACTGGACATTGTAAGTCCACACAGGCCTGATGATTCTCTTGTATACTATGTATTGTTTGATTTCCAAAGATAATAGTGAGCGCATTCCTAGTAGCTAGCACATTTCACGGAATAATAAACGTAACTGTTTCGTTTTGGCCCACACGTGTTGTTTCGACGTCAATCGCATGTCCAGATACAGCCCAAGCTAAGCCTATGATATTTGCTGATGTTTAAAGTGTCCTGTTGAACACGTTCTTCTTCATAATGTAAAGGTTACATGCATTGGTTTGGATCCATTCACTTTTATCTGCCATGTTTTTAGTTAAGTTTGTAACTGGCTAAGTTGGCCTTCAGGGTATTGAGATACTATAGCTGAGTTATGGATGTCAAGTAAGTCTAGCTGAAACATCAGCGAAGGTGGCTATAATTGTCCTGTCAGTGCTTGGTATGTCTGGTACAAATGATATAATTTGTGTCCACAAACGTTGCCCTGAGAATCCCCAGAATTTTTTGTAGTGTATGCACATCTGGAAGAATGCTTCAAGATACTGACGTATTTCTGCTTAATCGGTGATTTTAGGTTAAAAGAGCTTGCATTTCCTTATTAAGTTCTAAATTAGTTGGGGCTAAATTTATAACATTGATATTTTATAACAAATTTAATTGATAGTTTCGTCCCTTCAGTATATCCCATCGTTGGGTAAGAGCCTCCCCAAATCGAGGGGGTTGTTGATCTACTCTTTAGGTTAACAGTTCAAAATTGAGGAAACAGATAATACTGTTCGAAAAAGTTTGAGTACTGCTACTAAAAGTAAAAATAAGGAAGCACCCTTGGTATACCATATTTATTTATTATTGTTATTTTTATTATAAACAATTGGATTCAGTAGAAAACGAATCTCAATTTTTTTTTCAGTGTGTCAGTTTTTTAATATTCGATGTATAACCTAGGGATTTGGTCTTTCAATATTCAAATAAAGGGCAACAAGCAGGCACTTGCTTGTGGAAAGCTGTTACGCAGCATCCGATCCAAAAAATTATCATAAGAATCTACACTAGTTAGTGAGCAAAAATCATAATTGGTGAATTTTGTATAAACTGATATTTTATCCATAATTTTTATTGAAATATCGGCATACAAAAATTTTAAATCGACGGTTCACTTGCTCTTCCCTTTTCTCTTTACACTTACATCAACGCGAAGCCACCCTCCATTGACTAAAAATGTGCTTACAAAGTTCGCCAAACTTTTACAAATAAATCATTTTTCGACCGAAATCGTTCTAAAGTAAATATTAAAAGACTCACGGAACTTTGCTCTACTTATGTTTCGAAAGCATTTCGGTGACTACTACGGCAAACAGGGCCGGTCAGATGGGGGTACAAGGCACCCGGGCCCTGGACTGTACAAGGGGCCCTGAAAAACGGACGAAAATGAAAATAAAACGAGTGAAACAAAGAACGTTTATTTAACATACGTCTCTATATCTGGCGTTCAACATTTTCGAAAAATATTAGACGAAGTTGAACAGAGAATCTTTTCGAATACAGTTTTAGAGCCCCAACAAATTACTTGCACCTGGGCCCCTTTGTGGAGAAGGCCGGTCTGACGGCAAATGCCAAACATTTTCTTTAAGCAATCCTAAAACGGATTGAAATTGTTTAAGGAATTCTGTTTTTATAGCTTTATAGAAAATTTACACGTACAAGTATCTCTACAGTTATTATATTTTTCAGGTTTGAATAATTCAACCACCGTAGTTGAATTTCAAGCCTGAGACTTCGAGTTGTTTGCCTTTATCTAAATTGGTACTAATAAAGCAGATTGATGAGTCAGAGGAGCGCTGGATCATGATATTATTTTAGGAATACATTTTTGTTCGAATTCTTTGTCTTCAAAATAGCGGAAAACAAAGTAATTCTATTTTTATAGGTTTTGTAATTATAAAACAATGCCCAATTCAAAATAAAAATACATACATATGGAATCCATCAAAAGTAGAAATAGGGCTTGCTAAATTTCCACTATAATATACAGGATGAATCTTCTAACATGAATCAGGTTGGATATGTGAAGTATTAAAAACGATACTTGGACATATTAATTATAATTGGTACTTCTATGTATAGACGCAATCAAATATACAGTTTCGGCTTTTCCAAAGTGATTAAACAATATTTAGAAGTTATGAGTTAAGTGTGTTTTGTTTCGAGCCAAACGAGCTTTTTCGTCGACCCGCAACCGGATAGGTGGAAAAGGCCTGCAGCTTAACTCAGAGGAGAAGGGGGGTTCACGGAAATCGCTTACGGGAGGAAATCTTCTTGGTTGTGTACAGAGTAGGTCAAAATTAGTGGGCGCCACCTTTCCAATACAGCTGATTGTAGGTCCTCGTGGAAGGCCGAGAGGCCAGCAGCTTACGGGAATCGGACTCACTTATATTGTGTGTCCCTCCTGTTTATAAAGCTTGCAAAATTCGTACACACACAAATACAGAATGCACAATAATAAAAGAGGCAGTAAATTTTAAAACACATAATTAGATTATTGGAAATGACACAATACAAAAAAAAAGGATATCAATTGATGATATCGTAGTTTAATAATACAAACTGTTGGTTTGAACGTTCAAGAAACAAACCAGCCGCTGCTGGCGCATGATATTTACCTTCTTCAAACAACTACGTGGGCAGAGACGCCGGAGCTTACAGGAATGATACTGTATATAAAAAAAAATTACTCTACACTTTGTAGTACCTACACAAAAAAAGACAGTCGGCGATTGAAGGTCGCTTCTTGTTACATAAAAAAGGTTCAATCCCTTGAAATTTTGCAAGCTGAGGCGAAAAAGGGTTCTCTCTTCACAGCACAAAAAAACTTAGTTCTTTACCTTGAATTTTGATTAAGGAAGGCACAATTCTGGGGTTGTTTTCCAGATGCAGGGAAAAAGGTAGACGTTCTTCGGGAAAATTGCCAGAAGAGATATTTGCTGCACAATCCTCGTAGTTCGTCGCAGCAACGGCACAGGATTTTCTTTAAAATCCGACACTTGTCGATATTTTATTCACTCCACGGTAATACAGCGATACGACAATACACGCGATGGATACCCATCGAAAACATAAGCCGCCCCTGCCGTACTTAATTTCTTAACGGCCCCCATAGATGG
>JABXWE010011951.1:0-19992 GCA_014611495.1 Limonius californicus | reverse complement strand
CATAAATATAATTTAGGTGTAGCCATCGAATATTAATAATAATAATAATAATAACAACAACAACCAAAGAGAAGATGACCAGTTCCGGTTTAGCGAAACATTCTATATCTCTTAAGATAATCAGATCAAGAGACATTTTTTTTAAATATTGGTATACAACAACAATTTACATTTGGTATATCATATGTCACTGCTAATGCGTTTTCAAATGCGAATATGTCACATATTATTAATCTTAAGTCAATAACTCTATTACAGATTTCTAAGGAGAAAATATTGTACAATAAAATTAATATGAAAATATAAGGTGTTACCTTAAACATTCATATAAAGACAGTGTCAGCTCTGTTTAAACAGGAAATGAGCCATTTTGTTTTGAATGTCCAAGCTATTTTCATTCGGAAACTTGAACATATTATTCTGTTGATCTCAACTTAATAATAAGAGAGATATTTGCGTATGAATAATGATTTTCAGTGATTACATACATCTTTTCAAATGCAAACGTGTCATTTAATATTAACTGTAGATGGATAGCTGTATTATAGTTTTCTGGAGATTAAATGTTATAGTCCCAAAAATATAAAAATAAGATGATGGGTTTGTTGCACAATGTTACGTTAAAAATAAGGTAACACGGTAGTACCAATTACCTGGGTACCTGCGTTCGAATGAACAACGGGTAATAATGCCTTTTCAAATGCATGAAGCCCACCAGTTGTCATAATTTTGGCACGCGACAGCAGGGTGTGAGAGCAAGGATACGGGAGCTCTAACCTTCCTTCATGGGGCGTAGTGCCTCACCATTACAGTCGCTCATTCTCCCCGTTGTTAGCATTTTAAGATGTATTTTGAAAAAGCAAGGTTTTAATTAAAACTGGAGCTAAATGATATAATTAAACATGACTCATAAGACAGTTGCACGTATTTCAGTCTTCTGTACATACATTATTAAAATCATAACTGCTTCTGTAGAAATGAATTAGGGGTTGTTGATCCTAATCATTTAGTCTACATTCAAAACCAGTTTCGACTGTTTCGATGCACTTCCTATCCTGTTTATTCAACAAACTATGCATCTTATATATCAATCTTATATAAAAACAGCTGTCGACGAAAGAGGCTTACAAGCATCAAACTGGACGAAAGAAGATTATGGAAACAGAAAACGGTAAACCCTGTGAGGTTCATTATTCTAAGATTAAATTTTTCTAAGGATTCCTGATGTAGGTATGATGTTAGCCTATTGGTTTTATCAGTTAATTTGTTACGTGTGTGACACCAACTTGAATGTTTTTAAATTAGTTTGTCTTTTTCGCATTTTTACATTCCTATTTTTAAGGGACCACAAAGTTATCTTGAAGTTAAATGAAAGAAGTTTTTTCTATCAATTAAAGTAATATGTAGCCTTTCTACACAGAGTTTTTTTAATGGTAGGCAACATATCCAAAATTGCGATTAACTAAAAAAATATGGTTAAAGAAATATAAATTTATAATAAAAGAATGCCAAAATATTGAAAACGTAGGGTAAAATCAATCTGTGTTTAGGATATATATTTGAGTTTAATTTAGTGAATTCTTATTACCTTATTATTACTACCATTCTTCAGGAATATAATACATACAACATCAATTTTACAATTAATCTAAATTTCTTAAAATCAAAATAACGCCAAAATTCTACCCAGTTTTAGTTTAGCATAACGAGCAGCAGCGACGAACTTACCTTAGATACTATTCCTCTAATGGAAAAACACAAGCATTTACTTTGAAATGAAAATTTCACGCGAAGGTTATCGTTGGATGATTTTTTACGATTTTAGTCAAGACCTAACTCAACAACAATGCATAGAATCGCTTCGATTAACATTTAGTAATGAAGCACCAACAGAAAAAAACTGTTTACAATTGGTTTCGTCGTGGTTGTGCGTCCGTCAGTGATGAATTTCGTGAAGGTCGACCAAAATCGGTTGTTATTCCAGAAAACATCAATGCTGTGCCCAACATGACTGAAGAAGATCAACATGTGACTTACAGTGAGATAGAAGCATCCTTAGACAACTCAGTAGGACTGAAATTGGAGTAGCGACAGGACTCCTAACAGGAAATTGGTACTTCAGACAACACCTCCACAATAAATCTTTGAGGACACAAATTCGAACGAGATACAATCGCAAGCCAGTCTGATCAAGAAACTCCTAGACCTGATAAAAGCGACGACTCTACTTGACAGCGACCAGCGACAGAAGGGGATATACAATAGGCCCAAGAGCCGCAGTGTCAAAGGGCAGAATTAACCCTCGCCGTACAAACAAGGCATAGGCATATCGAAGACTGCAGTACATTCGTATTTGCATGAACGTTTAGCTGCGAAAAAGATCTGTTCCAGATGGATTCCGCATAATTCGACCGAAGCTCAAAAAAGGGCTCGTGTCAATTGGATATAATAAGGAAATGCTCAAAATTCGACTGAGAAACTGCAAAATCCGTAAACAAAATCATAATAGGTGACGAAACTTTGATATATTCGTATGAACCGGCAACTAAGCAACAATCTACTGTTTGGGTGTTCCAAGATTAACCGAATCCCACAAAAGTTGTTCATCCGCGAAGCACTTGCAAGAAAATGATCGCTTATTTTTTCGGTTGTACTGGACATGTCGCAACCGTTCCTTTAGAGTCTTTAGACGATCGAAGAACAGTTAACGATGAATGGTATACAACAGTTTGTTTGCCAGAAGTCATCGACGAAATCAGGAAAAACAACTGAAAACGTCGCCTCATTCTTCATCATGACAATGTCAGCTCTCATACAGCACGTCAAACAATTGATTATTTGAAGAAGAAAAACATCGAATTAATGTCTCATTGCCCGTATTCACCTGATTTATCACCTAACGACTTCTTTGTGTTCCCGAATGTCAAACAAAAAATGCGTGGATAGCGATTTTCATCACCTCAAGAAGCTGTTGAAGCCTTCAAAAACCACGTTTTTCAGATACCAATTTCAGAGTGTTAAACATGTTTCGAGAATTGGTTTGAACGCTTGCAAAAGTGTATAAATCTTAAAGGCGAATATTTTGGAAAGCAATAAAACAGTTGACCCAAAAATTTAATTCTTTGCTAGTTTTTGTAAAAGCTTAAAAAGGTTGCCCTCGTATTTCCCATCCGAAGGTATTGTCCGAAGTTGCCAAAAGGAAGCTATGAGAAAACCTTTTTTCTTGCTATCTTTCTGACGTATTTTAAAAGGCGAACAGTGTTGTCAAATGTAATATATTGTACCTTCTCACAAATTACCTTTTATAATTTGAGATACTGATAGCATACACTTGAATAGGTTAACTGATAAAGAACCGTTTCGCTCATTAGTAATTTGGAAATAAAAATTATTTATACAAGGTTTGTTCATGAGATCTTGTATTTTGTAGAAATTTATTAAATAGTTCTTTATATCAATTTTTGTCGATGTTTTATAAACTGTGCAAAATTTGTTCTATCTAGCATGAAAAATGTATGATTCAAAAAACTTGACACCTTTTGCCACTAGCCAACTTTCATCATTGCAAAACAATAGGTAAGTAACGATTTTCACAAGTAAAACTCGCGAATATAACACGCACATCTCAACAATATGAGTCAATCCTTTATTAAACACTTTTTTCTTGGAATGTTTTGACAAAGCAGCTGGTTGAGTTTAGATGCGGTGTGATTGCTCAGTAGCGTCCTTCAAAGGCCGTTTATTCCACCATAATAAAGCAACCAGCATTAAGAATGTGGTGCCATATGATGTAATAGTTAACAACAGCGAATGTGTGGTTATTCATTTTATATTTATTTGCCGGCAGCTGCCCTATATCGTATAATGCACCACTTTCGTGTAGCATTTTTAAAGGTTATTAGATTTCTTCCGCAATTGCCGCTCGCCTTTTTCACTTAACTGTTTCAATTAATCTGTTTAATGAACCGCTAACTTAAGTTAAAACTAAAAGACTTTCATGCGATCTTAAAAGTAAATGGAACTATTTTATATCCGTGACGTTAAATAGCGATAAAATTTTAAAATTTATGCGAATATTATTAAAACTAGAACTATACAACCATTAAAAATGTAATAAGTGAATGCGATTCGTGTTCTATGTCAAATAGCAATTCCAGACACCATTTGTGAAGTGTAAAACAGGCTTTAAAATTCGAGCTTCATAAATATAATTTGGTTCACATGATGTTTACTGTTTCACGCACGGATGCTAGAGAGGAGTAGCTTTTCTTATACCATAAAAGTTAGCGAAAAAAAGAGAAAACGCAGACACTTCAGTCAGTGACAAGTCATTTGTATCAAGATAAGTGCTTTAAGTGCTCATTAAAAGAATCTCTGACTACTTTAAATTATTACCCACGTTCATAGAAAAAGATGTTGCTACTAAACATTACTCGAAAAAGCGAAATATAGTATATTAAAGAACTAGTTTCATAAGGCCTCTTCTTAACGCACGAGTTCAAGTTTGAAAAACGAGACGCGAAGCGTCGAGTTTTTCAACGAACGAGTGCGACAAGTGGTCTTATGAAACGTGTTCTTTATACTATTTTTTCTATTGAGGAAGTTTAAGAGTATTTTAAATAAATTTATGTAGAAAATTTTACGTCAAATCGATTACTAGGGAGTTTTTATAAACACTTATGGCAGCACTGACAGGTGGTTGAAACTGACATTTCAAATTCAAATCGAACTACCAACATCGTAAAAAAACAAACTAAAAACAGTACGATTATAGGCCTCCTTAACGTACTGTTTTTAAGCTAAAACAGTGCGCTTAGAACGGCTTTATAAAACCGAAATAGAAAAAATAAATTGTTAGTATTTATTATAAATGGAACAAAAACAAATACACTTGCACTATTTAACATAAACAATTCAAGCAATTCTTGTAATGCTTCTCGCACGCTCCAACTGTCGAGTTCAGCGGGCTCAAGACGACTCCGCTCCCGCGCTTAAACAGGCGACGGCGCCTTCCTTGGCCTTAGCAGTGGCGTCCCTACGATTTTCAGACACGGGCGCTAACACGGCCTGCCTGACGGATGTTACGCTCTCGGAACATGCACCTTCTTCATCTGTGAGATATCAAAATAAGACACAATGTTAGTTTACTACAACAGCATCACAAATCTGACCGGACTAAACTCTCCCTGGATTAAGTCCGCTTTTATAACATGTATTTGATAGACTGGTCTCTCTGCGGAACAAGTCTGACAGACAAGTCTCTCTACGGAACAAGTCTGACTTAGAAACAAAGTTACACGTGGAAGTATGCCAACTCCACCTTCAGCTCAGAATCAAATCGAAGCCGGCAATACACAAACCACATAAATAAAATATGACAACAATGGAAGTATGCTGACTCCATCTTCTGGCCAGAATCAAATCTAGACCAGGAATACACTACAAAATGGCACATGGAAGTATGCTGACTCCATCTTCTGGTCAGAATCAAATCTAGACCAGGAATACACCACAAGATGGCAACAACAATTCTCACAAGGATATATGGTAATCATCTACTTTACCTTCACTATTTCCTTCATGTTCAAGTACTTCGAGTAAGTCACACATATCAATGGAAAGACTCCAATCAACAGGCCAAGGCCTCAACTGTTCTTTGGCAGCTTTGACAATTTTGTTCTTGCCAACCCTTTTTAATTCATAACGACCCTTATCGGTAATCGTGATAATTTCGAAAGGTCCCATAAACTCAAAATTAGTTTTGCTGATATGCATTTTACTGGCGCGGTGTAATAGAACGAAATCGCCAACTAGATATTGGACATTATCGCGCCTTTTTAAATTTAATTTTTGTTCACCTTCATGCCTTGGTCGCAAACGTTCGGATACACGTTTACGATCTAACTCCAAATTGCGAATTGGTTTCAAATCTTGGCTTAAATCATTAAGAGCAGACTGAATGAGTGGTGTACTGGTCTCAATGCCGATTAAGATCTGTAGTGGCGATAACTTAGTTGACTTCTGAATAGTGGTGTTTAATACTAACTGTATTTTCCAAAGTGTGTTCGGCCATTCTGTTTTTACACGTGTTTCAATACGAATTAGATTCATTAAAGTACGCATGTAACGTTCGACCTGTCCATTCGCACGGTGAACATCAGGGGTAATAAAGTGGTACTGAATATGCCATTTGTCTAGAAGTTCACAAACCTTTGCATTGTGAAAATTTAATCCAGCGTCCATGACTATCTGCTTAGGTGTACCAAAAAGTGCAATAAAATGTTGTAGCACTTGCTCGGTTTCAGCCGATTTCATTGTTTTTATTGGTATAAGGTTACAGTATTTGGAAAATGCATCTATTATCACGAAAACATGTTTAAATTCATTTACAACGGGCAGAGGACCCAAACAATCAATGTGAATAGTGTGTAAAGGCTCAGTGGGTTTTTCTGACAACCTCACTAATCCCTGTAAGGGTCCGGTGCGAGTTTTCTTAACTGCACAAATCAAACAGTGCTTAATGTAATTCTTAACAAACGATCTCATATGAGGAAACCAAAAATGCTTGAGAATTGAATCAATAGTCTTGTCAGCTCCGACATGGCACTGTTCATCGTGAAACAAACGAAGTAGCCCCAATCTACTGTGTCGGGGTACAAAATAACGAGTAATTGTAGATCGGTTGGGTAATATGACTTGATGACACAAAAGACCATTTTTTTCGACGTACTGATTAGCGTCGAGCTTTCCGTCACGTAAGGATGTAAGTAGCTGTTGTACTTCAGCGTTGCTTTTCTGTTCGATATGTAACCATGTATCGTAACGAGATACTTTAAACACTGAAACAGGATTGCGGCTAAGGAAGTCAACGTGACCTAGCGATGAACCCTTGCGGTAGACAATCTCATAATTAAAATCCTGCATGTAGATCCACCACCTAGCTATACGGGGGACAATGTCTCTCTTGTTTACAGTGGCTTTAACAGAATTGCAATCCGTCACGATTGTGAATTTCATGCCAATCAGATAAACACGAAAATGTTTCAACGAGTTGACAATAGCTAAAGTCTCGAGTTCATGTGAATGGTACTTCTCTTCAGTTGAAGAGGTACGCTTACTGAAGTATGCAACGACCCTATTTTGACCATCATGTTTCTGCATCAAAATGCTACCATAGCCAAGGGAACTTGCATCGGTATGTAATTCCGTTGGAAGTGCCGGGTTGAAAACCGCAAGCAACGGCTCTGATGTCAGACACTTGATTACATACTCTTTGGCTTGTTCGTGAACATCAGTCCAAATGAAGGGGACATTACTCTTTGTAAGCGATGTTATGCATGCAGTTTTAGTCGCGAATTCCGGTATGTACTTGCGAAAATAACTGGCTAAGCCCATGAATTGGCGCACTTGCTTAACATTTCTTGGAGATTTTACTTTTTGAAGTGCTTCGATTTTACGTGTTCCTGGGCGTATACCTTCGCTAGAAATTTCGTGTCCTAGATAGTCAATTTTTGACTGTAAAAAGAAGCATTTCGCAATATTGAGGGAAAACCCAGAAGCTTGCAGAGCTTTTAGTACTAATTCAAGTGAACATAGGCCTTCCTCAATGGTCTGGGACGGTATCAGAATGTCATCTAAGTAGACGAGGGCCACGGTGTCTTTAAGGGCACCTAGCGCCTTATTAATGGATTTTTGGAAAACAGCAGGGGCATTGGCTAACCCAAAGGGCATACGAAGGTATTCGTAATGCCCTTCTGGTGTTACGAAACCTGTTTTCTGAATTGACATGGGACTAATGGGAATTTGATGAAATCCTGAATTCATGTCTAAAGATGTAAAGTATTTACCTTGGCCTAGGCGATCTAGCTGATCGTCTATCCTTGGTAAGGGATATCTGTCTTTAATTGTATGCGCATTCAATTCGCGAAAGTCTACGCACATTCTGTAATCACCCGACTTCTTTTTCACAAGAAGAATGGGACTTGAATAAGGTGAATCGCTTTCACGTATGATTCCCTTGTTCAATAAATCTTGAACAATATTTTTTACTTGGACTTTCTCGCTTGCAGCGAGTCTGTAAGGTCGACGACAAACAATGAAATTATCGATTAAATTGATATCAAGGGACACATTGTTTACAAGTGAAACATTTGTTCCTGTCGCCAAGAGATCGGAATATTTATCCAGTAAAGCAGACAATTGGAAAAAATATTCTTCGGGTACATTAAACCGGGTGGACGACTCACACTCAGACACCCGTAAAATACCAGGAAGTTGTCGTCGAATAACACGAGTACCGTCACAATCGGTTACAGCAGCAAGCTGGCTATTTTGGAATAAATCACATCCGATGATGACATCATAATCCAAATGTTCTGAAGGAATCAACATGAAAGACAAACAAGTGCGTTGCCCAGTGATCTCAACATCAGCTGTAAATTTAAAATCTGATTTAACAACTCCAGGGGCAATACCGCTTAAAACAGCCCGATGCTTTTCGAGTTTATGTTTGAAATTAGCAATAAATTTGCTGGAAACCAATGACACATCAGAACCCGTGTCAATAAGACCCATATAAATTTGAGAATCAATTTTAATTGCGTTGGGAACAACCGTTTTATTAGAGACGACGATATTAACATGTTTACGCTGTTCAATAGAGCGTTTCATAAAACAATTTTCAATTGAATGACCTTTCTTAAAACAAAATTCGCACAGGTTCCTACTTCCAGTTTCGGCAGATAAACTTTGATCAGTAGAAGCAGATGCACTCGAAAAATTAGATTTTGCATTTGCAAGAAACGTGCGAGACTGTGCCTGGTTGTATTTAATATTTTTATTAGAATTTAGTAAAGCTCGGCAATTACGCTTCATGTGACCCTCTTTGCCACAATGAAAACAAACTTGTGAGTTATGAGATGTACGTGCCTCGGTCCTTTCAAGTCGTGGTCGTTTCACGGATGACGGAGGCATATTGTGATAAACAATTTCAGAGACCTTGAGGGGTTTCGCAACTGTGCTAAGATATGCGATTAAATCAGAAATCGTTTCAAAATCATGCATTATAAGGGAATCTCTAACTTTATGTTCAGTAATACCATGGACAATTAATTCAATCAAATCTTTGACACCCCAGCTAGCTCGTAAATTTTTAAGTAAAGACAGCTTTTGATGAACATAGGATACATAAGTATTGCAAGCAGAACTGTTAAAAACAGCGGCCTCACACAATAACTTGCCGAGAATTTTCTTTTGGGGAAAAGATTCCAGAAATTCTCTTTTAAACGTCACCCAGTCCCTTTTAACAGGCGACCAATTATCGAACCACAATTTAGCGTCACTAGTTAAGTAATTTCCAATTCTTACCACTACTTGCAGATCTGACAACTCAAATTCGGTTATTATCTCTTGTACCTGCTCTAGCCACACAATAGCATCATCTTTGTCTGGTCTAAATAAGGGAAGTTCAACTAGTTCAGGGACGGCCTTACTAGATTTGAACGTTTTCAGAACCTCTGATAACAATTCTTCCATCTTGGACTGTTGCTCTTCCTCTAAAGTGGTTAAAACGTGAAAACAGATCCCACTTCTGATGTTAGTATTTATTATAAATGGAACAAAAACAAATACACTTGCACTATTTAACATAAACAATTCAAGCAATTCTTGTAATGCTTCTCGCACGCTCCAACTGTCGAGTTCAGCGGGCTCAAGACGACTCCGCTCCCGCGCTTAAACAGGCGACGGCGCCTTCCTTGGCCTTAGCAGTGGCGTCCCTACGATTTTCAGACACGGGCGCTAACAATATATATTTTTTCTCATTTAGCGGGGAAGGTGTACTGGATAGCGATAATGTTCATTGATTGGGTTGGAACTCCAGTGCGGCTGCCCACAGTATGGAAGACACAGAGTTCCAACTCAGCATGTTGGTGTTCTGGTTTAAGTAGTTAGTGCATTGTAGAATAGAGTTAGTTAATAAAGAATCGTAGAGCAGCGTAGAGTAAACTTGTAATGTTACGTGTTTAATATATATTTAAAGTTTACCAAGTGTTTCAATTAATTAATACCCTTTCAAATATAAACATGAGAGAAGTTTAATACACAAGTGCCCATACTGTAATTTTAGGCATTTTTTATCATCATTGCTATATAAATTTGTTATTTGTTAAGTTAGTTGTTAACAAAACAATGAAAAGAGCGTGCTTTTGAACTTCGGCGAGGATGCACGCATTTTTGTTGTGTTTCTGAAAATGAAATTTAATTTAAAACATTGTTTATGTTTAATAAAGTAAAAGTTTACTGTCAAGTGTAAATACGAGTTTCATTAAAAATGAGAGAAGGTAATACTACTTGCCGAATAATATTGTATATAGCCTCTATGGAATTCGTCGAATTGGTCGAGTTTCACGAAACAAGATTTAGATCGCAGCCCAGTTCAAGTGACATTTGAGGTCAAGGACTTTCTAAAAACATCATTATAATTTCCACGCAGAGATTACATCAGAAAGGTAAAAATATTACAGCCTACCTTAGCAAGAAGTACGTGGGCTCCAGAGAACTTCAAATACAGCAGAAAGTTATAATTAAACCTGTTTAATTTAAGTAGACCATTATTAGCAAGTACTTGGTAAAAAAGTTGCACACGGCTATGACCTGTATGGGTTCTGGCAGTAGTTGGCTGCTTATTGATAAATTGTACCAATTTTCCTTTTTCTAGGATAATAATAAACCGTAACGGAACCGACTCCTTAGATTCGAGTTACTTGTTCTCTGTAGTTAAACCGTGGAATTTCAATTTTCATGTTTTGGCGAAAAGTACCTATCTAAAAGTTGTCGCCTGGCGCCCGAATTACCTTACGTAAATAAAAATAGAAATTAAAATAAAGATATGATTGGGGAATGCAAGCTGATCAAATCTATTATCTTTAATTTGATTTATTTTTTATTAATCTAGCTCACTTGATGTATATGTCGAGCCAAACGTAAAGACCAGTCGTTCACAGAACATATTAATATAAATAAAACAAAAACAATAAAGAAGTATGTGATTTGTTTGTTTCACTTTTTTAGAGAGGTTTGGTGTTTCGAAAAGTTTTGTAAATAGTATGTATATTGTAAATGTTGTGTGTAAAAATATAAACTCTACATCAGTATTAACAATATTTAAAAAAAACTAGATAAGTAGTAGATAAGAATAGTTCTAAGAAGGTAATTTTTACAGAAGTGTATCTAATGCAGACCCTCCTGACCGAAAGATTTAATTATTTATAAACTTAAAAGTTAAATTGAATGCTTCTTTATACGTTCTTTTTTTGACCAAACAGCTTTATTTTCTAGTAATTGTACTTTTAGAACGGCTAACCGTACCACCGTTTGTTTGCGTGGACGAAGTCCAAAAAAGTAATATGTAGAGTGAATACCTACATAACAGCGAATGTAAACAACTTCGAAATATTATAATTGTTTCTGAGTAATTAATAAACACTCAATATTATCCTACAGATTAGTTATGTTTAGAACAATATATCTTATCAATGTTAAACGTATGTTTCAGAATGTTAAAAACACATCTTGGAATTGTGGTGCTGAAATAATATTTGGCTATTTTCGTAGAAACGCTATTAATACTAATTGTTGAATATTGCTCATGCTACCCAATTCCAAGGACCAACTTATATTTCTTACACATTTTTTTCTACTACCACGATAAGATTGCGTGGTAACCTATAACCGTTTTGAACTTTGGCACAGTTTGGTATATAATGGAAAATGAGATTGCAAAGTTTCAGTCTAAAACAAATACAAAATGAAGGTTGTAGTGATTCTTGCTCTGGCATTCGTTGCCCTACAGGTAAAATTTCCTCATTTATCGATAATATGATGCGAGACAGTTGAATAATTATTTTACAATACTTTACTCTACTTTATGTTCATACAAATTTTGGGGTTAATATTAAATACTAAAACTTTAAGAAAAGCGTGTATGAACGCGGATCTAAAAATACTTAAATTGATCGCTTCTTTACCGAAATTATTAACACCTTTTTGTTACATTTATAACTTCTTCTTCTTCTTCTTCTTGGTCTTCATCACCCTAGTTGGGTCTTGACCAAATCAACAACCGCTCTCCACTTTATTCTGTCCTGTGCTACTGCCCTTTAGTTACCAATTCTGAATTTTGTTTATTTACTAAACCAGATGCCAGTATTTTGTGGTAGGGTTCTTACATGCCGAGTAAAAAATTATAAACTATGATCAACCATAACGAATTTAAATGTTTTGTAGGTATATCGCAAATTCATTATCATTATTGATCATAGGTATCCATCTCTTAGTAGCAATATAATAGAATATACTAATATAATATAAATAAAGTCGCTTGAAATTTTTTAAAGGTTGAAGCGAAACCCATTCGTTTTAGACGTGGTGTTAGAGATGCAGATAAGTGCATCGAAGATCTGGACCTAAACAGACAGGAAATTTTTGAAATTAGCAACCGCGATTATGCACCTGAAAACCACGAAGAGTACATCAAGTTCATGAAGTGCTACTGGAAAGCGAAGGGATACTTGAAACAAGACGGAAAAGTTAATTACGAAGCCCTCAAGCAGATGATCATTGAAATTTTCGAAGAAGATTTCAGCTCGGACTTCAGCCGCAACGTTGCAGAGACTGTTGTTAACCAATGCAAGAATATTCATGCAAATTCCGCTGGACTGAGAGCCATAAAAACAGAAAACTGTGTTTTGAGAAACCTTAAGGAATTAGTTGACAAATAAATAATTATATGATTAATAGTAGAACGTGTAACATGAACTTTCATATACCTATCAATAATAATTTTTATAATGCTTATAATAATAATAATTATTGCCTGATTCTCAGCAACTGCAGTCTATGCAGTATATGATACAATTTAGTCCGCCCGATACTTTGCCATACATATGCGCTCAAAACTCAAACTTACAATGTTAGAGGGATCCTAAGTAAACCAACCTGACAGTTCAAAATTAAATGAAACATTTTGCATCGGCAAATCATTATATTCTATTCCCTGTGCCTGTGGGGGCTTAGAACCGTCTATTTGAATACTGTAAGTGAAACTAGAGCCAATGTAAAAAAATACGTGTTGTACAGCGCAAAATTAATATGTTGCAGGTTTTGACATTTCTTTGATTGTAAAAAATATATAAATCTTGACATTGGGGTTGTCTACATTATGTTCTTAAAAGATGGTCGGTTGTAATAAAGTGAAAAAATTTCAGTAATTTTTTCCAAATGTGTCATAAAACGTAGTTTTTTTTTTAAAGAATCGTGGAGTTGCCATAGCAACTCCACGATTCTCATCCCACCCCGCTTACCTCGGATCAGCGCACGTAGCGGTATGCACGAGTCTAACATGCCCCACCCTTGTAAACCCCCCCCCCAACTATGCTACAGAGTCACTCCCGCTGCTCCAGAATTAATTAAAATTCGGGCCCAACGGGAGTCGAACTCGGGTCAACCGGTTGCGAAGCGGACTCTCGCCCACTGCGCCACCCGGTCGCCAAAACGTAGTTTGAATTTGCCATCTTTTCCTTATAATTAGTTCTTATGATTTTTCAAAATTGTGTTTACTAGTTAAAATATCCCCAAATAGAAACGACCCCTACAACGTAACGTAAGCAACGTAACTACGGCGACCATAGGAAACGAAAATCTTAAGCCTATTTGAGTCACTTTAGTAGCCTATTAAATATCGAAATGGTTTTAAGTTAGTTATGTTTTATATCATGTTGCCAGTTTACAGACACATAAAAAATATGGCTAATCATTTAACATGTTTACCTTTTCGCAGTTTCATTCAGAATCGTATATAATTTATTAGCAGATTTTGCCAGAGCTACTGAAGCAAAAGTTTCTTCTTCATAGCAGGTTTTCTTGCAACATCATACAATTAATTAATGATCACAATAAGATAGGTACTTTTAGTGAGATATGTTTAATAACTGGGATTGATTCAAATTTTTAAATTTACATCCCATTTAATAGCCTATTTATGTTTTTAAAATGCAAATCACTTTAGCTCTAGGAAATGTTGTGCAATACTAAGTTGCTTAACCACCTGTTTTTTTGGCGTTATCATTGATCGATGAAGGAGACTGAAACGTTAAATACCTTACTGGATCCACACTCAGATTCTTAAAAAAAGGCCGATCACCGTGAATCATAATTGTGTATTCTAAATGTGCGCCAATCAATGAATTTACACAATTTTACCTTTTAGCGATATATAGAAAGCGTTAGTGCGGATTATTAGTAGGTAGGTACTGTTCGTTATTTAAAGAAACAATCCATGTCAAAACATGCAACATGCACGCATTTTCAAGCTCGTATGGTATTCAAAATCGATACTAAACACACAAAACGTTCCAAACAATTTTTACAAACTTGCAAACGGGTTGAGAAATATTACGATTACGTTGTGAAGTGGAAACAATGATACCTACCCCTAAGTATCAAAAAATATATTTTGAATATCTTCGAACTTCAACAAAAAAGGCAACTTTACATAGCCACCTGATACTTACAAACCTTTAAATAAATGATTGATGAAGATTACGATTGCTAAACGTTACTTTGACAAAATTGAATGAAATTCTATCCCTAAATAACACGAAAATATGTTGTTTGACATATCAAAGTTGTGACCAGCCTAATTTCAAAGGCGAAGCTGTAAATATTGATGAGCTCTGACAATACTGTAAAAAAGTTAAATTCTGCTCCGTAAATATCAACACAATACATGAAGAGAATCAAGTTCGCCTGCTTAACTTCAAATATTATAAACAGAACTTTGTTTGATGAAATAATATCTGTTTATAGTTTATTATTTACCACAATCTTTATGTAATAATTATAAAAAATTCCATAAACTTTTTTATTTTTGTATGATAAGAACAAGCAAACTGCGTATTAATCTATAACCTATGACGTGTAGTGAACTTTAACAGTGTAGAAATTAAGCGAAAATAGAATAGCCTATTAGTAACAGACTAAGGCTAGTGTAATATTAAGGTTCTAACGATTTTTAGTTAATGATCGTCGTTTTACTGAATAAACTTTCATTTTGCTTAAACAAAACTGAGAGCCTATTTTTATCTTTAAATAAATGTTCTACTGTACAGAGTGTCGTGTTTGACCTTTTACAACAACTAGGGCTATCACGGGTACCAAAATAATGAACGATATGTATGTAACACAGTCCGTAAACTATTCTTTATTTCATACTGTACCGTAAAGTAGACTTTACGGTACTAATTTGAGTCTGGGAAATGGCACATTACGGTACCAGGTACTGTAATGTTACTTTACCGGACTGATTCATCCAATTCTCCCACAAAATAAACATCTGTTTTAAATTCCTATATTTTATAAAAATTAAAAAAACAAACATGATGAAAAATTAAATTTATACTTAGTTTAGCATGTTTTGTGAATATTAACAGTAATGGTACAACCGCTGCTATCGGCAACGTTTACAGAAGAAGGCACATCTGTATTACTAACTATGGCGGAAGATGATTGATTTTGATACAACCTCCACAAATGTTTCACCCCCTTGTATCATTCTTGCTATCTTCTTTTTGTCTGCAATAGATTCTTCAACATATTTTTCAGCAACTTTTAAACTCTTCCATCCTCCATGCCGTTTTAAAACATTGATATCAGCCCCAGCGTTGGCCAACAACGTTGACGAAGTTCTGCTGAAGCAATGGCCTGTATACTTTTGGGGATGTTCAAAATTGAGAAATTCAGCGATTTTTCTAGGTGCTCCCCCAGCAGTATGTATACCAACTTGTCTACAGCCTACCAAAAGTGCTTTATCAGGAAGGTTTTTTGGTCGCAAATTGTAATACTTTCTGAAGACATCCAAATTTTGCATCTCATCACTGTTGATCACAGTAAACACCTATATAACGTGTGTTTTTGTTTGATTAATACGAATCACTAACTGAGACCCAGTATCCTTTACATCATCTACGGTTAAATTATAAATTTCTTCTCTTCGGCACCCTCCAGAAATTCCTTGCAAAGCGATTACCTTTACTTGTAAATACTCCTTGGTAGGTGCTTCTCTCATGAATTTTTCAATTTCTTCCCTAGTCAGCGCCTTCGACTGATTTAAATGGTGGCCTACATTTTGCTTTTTTAAAAAGCTAACAACTTAGGAAAACGTGAAATGTCGACATTCTCGTTAACGATCACCATTGTCTTAACCATCGAGTACTTAGACCATATTGATGAACTATTAAATGTTTTCGACTGAAAGGTAAAATGTTATCAGTTAAAAGGAAAATTCTTAAGAAAGAAACTTATCTAACCAAATCCAAATAGTAAGTCAACATCACGTTTTCATTAACACTCGTTTCGACCTTATATTCCTTGCGCCAGTCACAAAGTAACGCATATTGCTTCCCATACCTTTGCCAGGACTTGACAGGAATAAGTTTCCCCACAGCTTCTGCGCTTCTCTGAGAAATTTCACTTGATTCACTAGCCATTTTCCAGCAGATATTATTTTTCGTATTTTTTTTACAAAGCAATATGTTTGCCTTTATTTACACTGTTGCCTTAGTAACTTTTGTTTCTGTTAAATAATCAAAGTCACATAGGAAGTATCCGTTAAAATAACAAGTTATTTTTTTAATAAAATGATTACATTGCCTACTGTCAAATATGACATTAAATTTTAATTTTGCTTTTTATTTAAAATAGTTAACAGTATGAAATAAAACGTAGTACGATACACGTCCGTGAAGTTATTATTACGGTAGTCGTTTAGATATTCTTGACTCGGCTCCTTCGTCGCCAGAAACATCTAACTCGTACCGTAATAAATCACTTCCCAGACTTGTAACGTAAATTACTATTCTGGCATAGGGCCTGTTGAACTTGTCTTGTTTGTAGATAAGTTAGACACAGATATATATATTGAGATGGTATTGCGTAGCGTAATTAATTATTTATATATAAATAAAGGATACATGCATATTAAATCACATCTTATGGGTTGTTTTCGTTTGTGGAAGTGTTTCTTTAGATTCACATAAAAACAGAGTTGTTTCTTGTTCGATTGAAATTACAGTTGAGGCATATGCTATGGTGTCCTGTACACAAAGAATGAATTATATTTAAAATATTCTTTATATAAAAGTAACCAACACAACAAGATATTATAAAAGGTGACTTCAGGTCCAACTCTAGGATTTTAATTCATAATCACCATATATGAGATTAATTGAAGCTGTCCGGAAGGATTTTATTTGTAGCAGTTTGGAGATCAGATGCGGATGAAAATTAGATTCTTGAGAAGTGCAGTTTGTGTTACTGAAATCAAATTATGTGTTATAAGTGGCGTCAAAAATATACTAACAACTTTATGATTAATTTATATGTTTAAATTTAATTTTAAAATTAATCTTAAAATCGAAGTGACTTGATTGTAAAATTCTGGTGTATATGTATGTATCTATAGAGATTTTAATTATTATTAATGTTTACAAGAAAAAGAAAAATGAAGATTAAAAATTTTGGTCTTTTAAAAATTAAATTGTAAAACCGTATAAAAAGCTATTGCATTTATATAATAAAAGTTTTAATGTGATATTACATAGTTTTTGAATATCTACTTCTATGAACTACATACCTGTGAACTCCTAGCTGCAATAATTAGCATCGAATAGAAGAATATCTACGAGACGTCGGGAAAACTTTCCTGGGGTGCATCTTGGAGAGCCTAGAATCCTGTTAAGTCTGGCATTACCAAAGTAAGTCAAACAATAACCTATAAGGTATGATTTACGATAACTTCGGTAAGAATATATAACAACGTACCTGTGAACGTCAATTTTTACCTTTTGTGGATGATTTAAAAGTGTTTGGGTTTACTTAGAAAATTATTCATATAGCACAAGCCGATTGTAATTACATGGTAGCAAGACAGATTAAGAAATTTATTTTTACCAATGTATGTCATGCAGAGTAAGTAAGTTTGACACATTCAGAACCGACTATCTGAGGTGATTTTTATGCTCTACCGAGCTAACGACCGTGGTATTTGTTTTGGTATATATTGGATAAATTTATATCGGCTATTTCATATTTAGCCTGGCGCTCAAAGTTAAAATTGTAATTCATAACATCTGAAGTTACATATTAAGTTTCATGTTATTAAAAGAAAATTGTTTAAACTAATATAATTTTTAATTTCATTTATTTATTAAAATATTGTCACTATCATTCATCTCAATATATATATATGAGGCGGCCGTGGCTAGAGGTTAGCGTGTTAGATTTCTACGCCGAAGGTCCTGGGTTAAATTCCCACTACCGGAACATCGGATTTTTAACGGCTGTTCTCCCACGCAAGGCAATGGCAAATCAGGGAGGTATTCTGCCTAGTAAATCTTCTCTGGGGTAGACGTGTTTACACTTCCAGTGGTTCGGAGCCCACGTTAAGCTGTAGGTCCTATGTCTGTGGCGTAGATCGCTACGTCTTGTAGGAGATATAGCACTCGAAGAAGAAGATATATATTGCAGTGTTACACCCTTAAAAAATATCTAAATTCTTATTAATTATCAAGCATAGAAGCCATATGTAGCTTTCCCTTATGATAATGAGTCACACACACACACACAGATTTGAAACGAGGCTATTCGTTTTCTTTCCGATGAGCCCTCGGATTGTAATAAGGTCGAATTTCAGGTTTTTTCTTGTACCCTCCGGGATTTTTGCATTGGTTTTTCCTTTTTGATGTTATGTTGCAGCCTTGCAATGAATTTTTCTTGAATTTGAGCTGTAATTTCAAAGAACTTTAGGATTTGTTGTTACGATTTGACAGATCGATTTAAGTTTGTAACTTTTAACACATGTATGTGCTTATTTGGACTTGTTTTATGTTGAATAATTGTGTATTGGCATTAGAGGCAACGTTACGACGTATTTCCTCTAGCAATAAAGATGTATTTGTTTATTTATTTGTAAAATACTTGAAATGTCATCGACGATTTATGAATTTGCCTGAAATATGGATATTTGATGTTTAGAACTAGTTGTTTGACTGTGTGTTATGTTACTATTGTTGATTCAGTTGCCTTTCTTCACGTTTCATTAGCAACAATGTTGTATTTATATAAATATTTATGCCTTCAGCTAATTTTTACATTTTTGATGATGCTTATGCAAAATTTTGAGTTTTATTGTGTTCCTAAGGGAAATTTTGTAGGTAATACAGTTGTGGAACAAGACAGGGCATCTTTTGGTCTATTATTTGTGTGAAACAACATCGTATTTATTTATTTATTTATATTTGTTTGGTTTGTGACCTTTCTTATTTTTCTAAATTCTTTGTATTTGTGTGTGTGAAATGTTATATGTTGTATTCAAATCTCGGCCACACCTAAGTAAATTCAGCTCTCAATACTTCTTTCCAATCAGGATGCGCCATGAATGACATAAAAGTCCTTAGCTCTAAATTGTCTCAATTTAAAATTCTGTATTTGAATTTCTCCTTTTAATTTAATTACTTTTTTTTTTTATTAATTTTTACTTGCTTCAACTACGAGGTTATTAGCAATGTAACATTAAGTTATGTACAAGTTAAGAATATTTTAACTCGTAGTACATAGTGATAAAAAATATGATAAAAGGTTTAACTAAATTTTTTTCAATAATCCGGTGTCCTGCAGGAAGGCGACCATTTTCTGTGTAGTGGAGTTTGTGTTGTCCAGTAGTTTTTCAAGGGAGTTGGGTATTTGGAACTGTATTCTTGCGTTTTCGTAAATTCGACAATCCAGTAGGAGGTGTTTTACTGATAGTGGAACATTGCAGTTTTGGCACATTGGTTTCTCTTTTTGTTCTAATATATAGGAATGCGTTATTTTGGTGTGTCCAATTCTTAAACGAGTCAGAACGACCTGTTGTTGGCGGGACAGTGAGTGAGTTAGTAC
>JABXWE010011950.1:0-25876 GCA_014611495.1 Limonius californicus | reverse complement strand
TATATATATATATATATATATATATACAGTTAGGAGAACCCCCAACAGTAAATGAAATTTACACATATAATAGGAGAGTAAAACAGGTAAATAATCAAATTAACAATATATATTGAATCAAACTCTAATTAAACAATGCCACATTAAAATAGTGTTGTTGTCGCCAAGAATGCTTCGCAAGAAGTTCCCGCAGTCAACCCGTTCCATATTTTCCCCAGAGCACCGATGACTTCATCTGTACGTGCTTAATTATCCAAAATCTAACCGATGACCGGCGCCTTTGTTGAAATCAGGAAACATAAATAATCCGGGAGCGGGCAAACCTTACGTTGCATTTTGCTGACTCTTACACATAATTAGGGGAATCCCCAGAGTATAGCGTATTACATACAATTAAGGGAATCCCAGCAGATTATTTAAATAGCATGTAGCTAAGGTATGCTCCGAAGAATTCGCTATTACATATAATTAGGGGAATCCCAACAGAGTCCAAAATTTACATATAATTAGGGGAATTCCCGGGAATTCGCTATTACATACAATTAAGTGAATCCCAGCAGATTATTTGAATAGCATGTAATTAAGGTAACAGTGTACAAAATTTACATATAATTAGGGGAATCCCCACAGTATAGAGTATTACATACAATTAAGGGAATCCCAGCAAATCATTTGAATAGCATGTAATTAAGGTAACAGTGTACAAAATTTACATATAATTAGGGGAATCCCCACAGTATAGAGTATTACATACAATTAAGGGAATCCCAGCAGATTATTTGAATAGTATTTAGTTAAAGTATGCTCCAACGAATGCATTATGTGAAATTTGTGTTGTTTTTTAAAATACCTGGACCGTTCTTTGTAAGACAAGCTTGTTCTATTGGTGACCGCAATGTATACAAAGTGTCTCCAAACGGTCTGTACAAACCATATATTCCTGAGACCAAAATAGGACGATGTCACCAAACTTACCTCTATCTAAAAGTACTGTTAAGGAGTTATCTACCGTCAAGAATCTGCAAAAAAATCAGTTTATTTAAATAACAAATAATGCTTCTAGCGATGGGGATTAAATTTGGAATGTACATCTGTACTGCCAGAAAGTCTTTGTTTTATTAACTTTTTTGAACGCCAACAACAGTGCATTGCGTGCAGCAAATCAAAATTTTTTTGCCTAAACTAAGGCAAGTCACGAAATCGAACAAGAAATGTTTGAAATAAAAATGTCTATTCGCCAAAAATCGTTTTAACGGTATTAGCGCACCCCTTAACAAAATATGAGTTTCTTTGTAAGTGGATGATCCTCTTTTGACCATGAACGTAACACCTACGAGCAAAACAATTATGTCAAAAACATATTTCGCCAATACATATTCACGTCTCAAATATAATCCCAATTGCTAAACGCATGGAACCTTTTCAAACAAGTGGTCAAAAAAGCTGCAATTAGTGCATGTGAGGTAACAAAACAGAGGTGTAATAAGAAGCAGACCTGGAGCGAAGAGGTGAAAGAAGCTGTAAGAAGGAAGAAATATTTATGTACAAATAACCAGGAGGACTATGATGCATATAAAGCCCTAAGGGGAAGAACAAAAGAAACCGTAAAGCAAGCCAAAAAAAAATACGTGGGAAGAATTTGGTAGGAGCATGGCGGAAAACTTGGGTAATAACCAAAAACTGTTTTATAGAATAATGACTTGGCATAAAATGGATAATGCAATTTTGGCCGACCTTCCTGTTTTTAAAGTATCCGTTCGCAATTTTACAGATGATGGAATATTAACATTCAAGATAAAATTCCACTATCCGACATATGCAGCACCTACGAATTGGCAAACTATTCTGTTGAAGCCTCATAAACCAGATATTCTGCAACAACCAGCTATTACGGATTGCAGCAACTACTGCTGCATTTCTTCAGTTATACTTGGTGCAACTTTATTACTTATATTAAGTGTATGTGCTACATATTATTTCGTTCATTGGACGATTCATTACAATAATATACGTTAGTGCTAAGTTATAATAATCTTTTCTTTACATGTTAACTTGTAACGAATTCTGTATTATTCATAGCAAATAAACGAATTTACAATTATTGTTTCTTCCGTTTCTTGTCTGGCCATACTATTTAAAAGGTGGTGACCTTAGTCTTACGATCCTGTGAGGGGAATCTGATGACCTTGAATCGAAGGTCGAGTGAGGAGAAACAATGGCTATGACCTTGAACTCAAGGTCAGGAGTGGGGGGTCGTCAAACTGTCCAACTCTATCTACTGATACTGACTTCATACATCTCGGGCAGACTTTTTAGAGTCAAGCAGGTAGGCGAATACTCTGACTTGAAAGAAATAAGAGCGGGCGTACCTCAAGGGAATGTCCTTGGCCCAATCCTCGATTTACTATATACCAGCGATCTACCAGTTTTAGAAGACACTGATATAGCAACATTTGCAGACGACACTGCCCTTCTTGCAGCTGATCGAAATCAAGAAGAGTCCACCGCAAAACTTCAAAGAGCAAGTGAAGCAATAGTTAATTGGACCAGACAATGGAAGATCAAGCTCAATGAACTTAAATCTACACATGTGAACTTTACGAATAAAAAACTAACTGAACCACTCCCCCTAGAGATTAATGGTAAAACCGTGCCCTACGAGACAAATGCAAAATACCTTGGTATGACGCTTGATACCAAACTTAAATGGAAAGTGCATGTGAAGAAGAAAAAACTGAGCTTGACCTAAAATACAATCAGCACTATTGGCTCCTTGGTAGGAATTCAAAATTGTCAGTACATAATAAAATACTGATCTACAATCAGACCCTGAAACCGGTGTGGCTCTACGGCATCCAGCTATGGGGCTGCGCCAGCGACACAATATCAAATCTATCCAGATATTCCAGAACAAGGTGTTGCGGAACATAGTCAATGCTCCATGGTATGTTCGCAACACTGATCTTCACCGAGACCTTAGTATCCCAACTGTTAAAGAAGAGATTAAAAGGTTTGCTGGCAAGCACAAGCCAGGCTCCACCTCCATGTAAATGCAGAAGCTCTCCAGCTGCTGGACGATCAACACTATGTCCGAAGACTGAAGAGAACCAAACCAGTGGATCTTGTGTAGTGTACTCTGTAAGAAGCAGAGCATTGCATGAGTGAAGTGTATAAAGTAGTTAAAAGAAACTGCAGGACATCAATGGATTGACTGTAGCTGATACGTATTTAGTTTTAAGACGTATTAGAGTAAAATTAATGGTTAGTCTTTTAGACTAGTTTTAATAGTTGAAATACCAATAGGTGTTTATCAATTAAAAAAAAACGAGAAGATTGGAAGAAAAACTAAGTATACTTTTTTCAAAAAGACAAAACTGTCAATAAATCTAGTTATTATATTAAATAAAATCATTCTGTATGAATATAGTCTTAATATTTGTTTATAAAAATACTGAGAATTTATTTAAAATATCTTTCTTGCTTTATTTGTGTAGTTTTCTAAATGTCTCTATAATCCGTAAGTTCACAAATCTGGACAAGTGGCAAATTTTATCTGCCTGAATTAGCGAGTTGTACTGTAGTTCCATAAGGAGCATCGAGCGTCGTAAGATGTTTCTGTTGCATGGGTACAGTATCAAGGTTGCTACTTGCTAGTCTTGTAGTATCATGTCGCATTTCCACTTAGCCTCCTAAAATATTAAAAAAATTGTGAATTTGGTTTGTCACGTCTCAAGCGGGAGTATTCGGTAGAGTTTTCTACAATACATTTTACATTGTTTTGTTTGTCTTTATTTTTGAAAAACTAATCTTAATCGTCGTGCAACAGTACTCAAAAAGGGTACCCTTGTTAAAAGTAGATAAACTCAACCACGTTCGAGATAATTCAATTATTATGAAAAATCTATTTGCTGTGAAAATTTGGAAATTTTGTCTTGCATGAAATAAATTCGTATAAATTCAGAAAAAGGAGGACAATAAAAAAAGCGCATAGAAACATTTGCCCGCAAACACTTAGAATTCAAGGTACAACCCGTTTGGTGCTATTAAGTAAGGTTGCGTTTAAATAAAACATTTGTTCGGTTGTACCTGGGAAACTAAACATTTGCGGACATATGTTCATATGAGTTTTTTTTTATTGTCGTGTTGTTCTAAATCTATGCTGTGAATTAAAACCATATAGCACAAAATTTCCAAATTATCACAGAAACTCGATTTTTCATAATAATTGAATTATCTCGAACACGGCTGAGTTTATTTACTTTTAACAAGGGTACCTTTTTTGGGTATTTTTGTATAGCGCATAAGACCGTTCTGTCGAAAACAATAAAACCAAAATAATGTAAACGATATTGTCGAAAACAGTTGTAACGCATAGTAATAACACCAAGGAGGATAAAAAATAAATACTAACTAGGAGCAATACAACCGACTACAATTCACGTTGCAAGGTTCAGACATCAAGGACAAAGTTCGACCAGCTACAGTCAAAGAATGAGGGTTGATAAGCCGAGGCGCCACCTGTTTAAAGTATCCTTCGCCCTTAAAGGTAACACGAGGTAAAACAGGAACCTGCCTGAAGTTCCAACCTACCTTGCTTCGGAAATTGCTCAAATTGCAACCAAAGTAAACTATATTACCCCAATACATAATAAAACATGACAACAAGTTACCAAATTTCAATTTATGAAAATAATAATAATGATAAACACATCGGACACAACGCAACATAAAATTAACGTCATTATTATATATTGTTGTAGTATCTCCAACCTTGATACGTTGAGCAACCAACAACATTGATACGTTGAGCAACCAAAGAAGGAGATTACTGTGATAATTAACCGAGTTAATTCCAGGACTAAATAACGTATTAAAATTATTGAAGATAATTCACATTTTATACCACGACTTTAAGAGACTCTCAGGGTAAAATGCTGTATTAAGGACTCGAAACTCACTATGCCTCTGTTTAATTTAGAGAAAGTAGTGAATGTACGGTGGTCACCATAAAGGAAGTCTTAATTAAAAATTCATAACATGAATGCACTCTGATTTTACAAAATTCCAGAATTACCAGCTAAAGATACAAATAGCACAATTGAATCTTCTCTATTATTGTCAAACTTAAGTTTAATGTATCACCCACATTACTCGTCGTCACAAAGATAGTTAGTTCACTGACCTCTTTCTTCGGTAAATCCCACCAATCAGGCCCAAAATATTCCTTCCAGTTGTCCAGAGCTGTACTAACAACTCGGCTCCGACTGGTACTTTCTCTACTATCGCCTTCCTATCCTAACTTGCGGACCTCTCACTTAACTTCTGCACCTTCTAACTTTTCCAGGATATAAATCGCAATTATAATTTCACAAGTGATTGCTCTTGCTAAAGAACAAATTTAAACACATCCACTGTTTCTTTGAAAATTTATTACCCAGGTCACAAAAAGCTTTTACAATATTCTGAGTTGTAAAACTCATAAAACAACTATCTGGTTTCAAGACTTTTTATACGAGGTACATAAATACACACCTCTTTGGTTTTTCTAATTTTTTCCGTAACCAATAAATAATAATTTTTATTTTTCCTCCTACCAATGAGGATAAACATTTCCAATCAAGACCTCCTATCTACTAACAAATCACATGATACCTACCAGCCACAGGACACCGCATGCAATGGATAGGAATTATTCTTCATTCCTTCCGATTCTAAAGAAATTAAACGAATTATTTAAAAAATGTGCTTTTGAACCGATTTAGGCCAAAAAGGAAACAGATTACGGAAAGCTCCAAATTCCAACACAAATCAACCCTAGTTCACTATCATCGGTATAAGATTCATGGAACGAAAATGAAATACTGATGTACCTTCACACCCCAATATGATATCATAGCAATATATATATATATATATATATAAACAAAAAAAATATAAATATTGATGGATAACAGTACACAATACGGTAAATAATTTGTTCCAAAGTTAAATTAAATCAAAATAGCGAACGCATTAATGCGAAATTACTATTAATTACGAAAGCATTAACTCAGCTTCCAACCATACAACTCGCAACCAAACCCGCTAAGTATTCGAAGTTTCTCGAGGCCTGGCGAACCAGATACTCAGATTTAAAAATACCTAAATTATGGTATTAAGTACCGACGCACCCTTAATCAAAATTAAAGCCTTCTGCAATATCCCCCCTAACTGTTGAATTCTATATAATAAAAAAATTGTGTACACTGCCGACCATTTGACAATTATGAACAAAATCTTGGTATAATACAACATATACTAAAACAAAGTCTAAATTTAATTGGAATTAAAATGCCACTAATTAAAAGCTTAATTATTATCCAATCATCAGTTTATAGGTAAATAAGTATGTTGACGACGACCCCTTTCTGGTTGAAACTACAGTTTTCTGAAGCTCCCTCGTACCATCAAACATGTATTTAAGAATTAAATGCAATCGGCACAGATACACCTTCTAATGTTGATAGCTCGAGCTGTCCTGCAACAGTTGTATCCTCTGCAACGGAAAATAAATTCCAATCACGGCGAAATATCTCCAGGGTCTCCTTTATTTTTAATTGACGACAGGTAATTTCGGCTGTATCATATTCGCCTAAATAAATATAATGACTTAGAAATGAAACAATAGGATTTGGATTTTCCATGCTTACCAAAAGATGTAAAACTGGCGGAAAGAACTTTCTCAAAAAGATTTGCACAAAGATTGAGATAACTCCCCCCATCGAATGCCAAACGAAAATATCAAAATGGTCGTTTACTGAATCAGAAATATATGAACGGATGACACGAAACTCCAACAAGGCCAAAATCGAATTAACCAAAAGCATAAGATATGCAATCCAAAATACTAAATCGAAAATTAAATACAAACCAACTAGGCGTAGGAAATCGCACGTTACACAGTTCCTAATCCCTCCCACTTGAGACGCTTCTGGTGCACTTATTAAAACGAAACTAGGTTCTAATCTTGATGAATAACGTATGCAATTAATATTTTAAAACGTTGGTCCAACTATTACCATAATTATATGCAGAAAAGTGGTCGAACAAATCTCACTTTAGAATGCTGTAACGAAACATTTTCGGATTAACTTTTATATGAACGTTTTTCTTGTTTTGGTGTGGAGAACTCGCTCCCAGTTTGCCAACTATTGCCAGACCGCCCTGTATAACACACTTATAAATAATTTTTACTGATTTTTGACACACAGAAAGCTCTATTTCTCATCTTTTGTACGTCTAATTTTAGTGAATATTGGGAGAGAGAAAACGTTACCATAAATGACGAAGAAGATACCATACAATATATGCTAAAACGAACTTTCTTCTTTAATGAAAAGGATACGGGCTGTAGGTCGGAAAGTGATATGGTAACAATGGTTAACGGAGCCCTTGTGGTAATTTTCACAAATATTTCCCTTGCTTATTTTCATCTAAGTTTAAATTTAAATTTTACTGTTCCAGAGCACAGCCTTACAAGTTTACATGATTTTACCTTCAGCCATGGCTACAGTGAATGACGCCATTCCGTACTTGTACAAGGGAGCAAAGGACGTATTTTTACGTGCAACGGTTAGAGACATATTATTTGACGGAATTTTAATAACCTGTCATGATCCTGAAGTTGGTGTGTATTTTATTTTCTCTGTCATTTCATATGTTTTAGTAATCAAAAATAAATTTAAGACTACATATTTTTGCATTTTAGATTTTATTTGTGGAGCGATGAAGGGCATGCTACCACCAACAATGGAATTTGTCAACAATGGCACCGACTTCAAATTCTCTCTTTTTGGATATGTACGTCCTTCAATTCTTTGCTTTTGTAATTCTAATTTAGGTTAATTCTAATTGCTTTAAAGATGAATACAACACTATCGGGACCATTTGTGATAGGTAGAGGATTGAAGAATACCACAAGAGGCGATGTTCTTTCATACAAAGGCCAAAGTGATATGGGCGTTTGGGCAGGACCTACTTGCAATATGTTTAATGGAAGCGATTCGACTCTTTTTTACCCCCACAAGACACCTCCAGAGAGACTGTATGCGTTCAGTCCAGATATATGCAGGTATAAAATTTTAAACCTTATTCTATCAGTGAATTCTGAAAGTACATAAAATAAGAAACGTTGGTAAATCTTTGTAAGCTTAAAAATCGCAGTAGCTGTTGACTGTGAAAACAAAGTAAAGGTATGTATTTCAGCTAACTTTTTGCTAATTGTCACACAATTTTAAAATATTTTAATATCAAATTATACTGTTTAAAATTCGTACATATACTTGCACAATTAAAATAAGAACAACTTGCTACTTTAGTACTGCTTTAGCTACTTTACTCAACGCCGTAGATAAATTAAACCTTGGAAGATACCAATACAGGATGTACAGAATGACGATGTTATGTAGAGCCTAACTTCTACTTGCACTACTTGAATAGCGTCTTTTTTTAATTTGCTTTCACCACTGATTGTAGTGGTAAGTTCGCCCACTTGTGATATAGCCTGTAGACGTACCAGGAGAAATGCAAACATGTTTACAGAGTAACATGAGGCTTCATTTGTACTATTCTATGTCAATATGTCGATGTGTAGGGCCCTAATGGCACAGCGGGCTGTGCTTACTGGAAGACCATCGTATTGGTGGTCGATGATTGCGTACAGGCCACAAATATCACCAATTAGAAACCTTAAAAACGAATACATTTATAACTAGTTACAAACCTGTTAATAAAAACTATTAACAATTGTTCAGAATGTGCAACCTAATAAAAACAAATAAGATGAAGATACCACACAATAAGTAACAATAATAAGATTAAAAATATCCATCATAATTTCGATTAAAATCAAGTCAGCTGTTCGGTAAGATGTAAACGATTAACACTATTTACATCTCTCCCTTATCACATAAAAAACGTACTCTAAGTTCAAAGAGGACTTACGGTTTAACGTTCTTGCTAATCAGTAACAATTTACCATTTCCAACAAATTGGTATGTTTTCCTAGGTACTTAAAATATTGCTAAGCATTAAGGAAAAATAAAATTGTCATTTGCAATTCAACATTCCAACTACGAATGATATTAGCTGTACATTATTATGTTTACAACTTGTTCCCAAATACCTATAGCCTATAGAATATTATAGAGAAAGCTTTGTACCATGAAATTATAAAACACTTAAAATACAATTGATAATTTTGTACGTAGCGTTGAAAAATGCTGGCCTTGGTTGTTTTGGCTTTGTTGTTTGTACAACGATAATGTTATTCAATCATGTATTTCATAGACAAATGTTAAGCGAATCTTAAATTAAAAATCATGACAAATAACACGAGTTTTGATTCTAATAAACACAGGAGTTTCATAGAGTCGTTGACCAAATTTACACTTCTAAATTTATATTTTCAACCAAACAACTAAAAGATGCTAAAAACCGTTGTTCTATTACATAGCTAAATTTAGTACTATTTGATTTTATAACATCTCCCATAAATGCTCTCAAGAATTATGTACTTATATGAATTCTGAGCTTAAACTTCTGTCTTTTGTTGTGTTTTGTGGCTAGTAATTAACTGCTGTGGTAACATGAAACACTTATAGCCAGTTATTATTGCTTCCAGGCGATAGTAGCTATAAATAATATTACTGTAACAATATACCTAACAATAACAGCCAAAATCAAACCTTATATTTCATACCCTACTATACTCAAAAAGCGGTCGTGGAGGCATTCTCATTCGCTAATTAGAACTATAATTACATATGGAGCGGAAACATTGTTATGTTCATTTGATTTTGCCACTTCATCTGAATCAATATTCTATTGTAATTGCTGTACTTAAGTCGATCGCTATTTTGTTTTTTTAAGATTGAGTTATACGAGACCAATTTCGCAAAGCCTTTGAAAGTTCTCTTTGTAGGCTGGATTTGCCGATCGACTACAATATTCTTGGGATTCTGTGTTGTTTTGATTCTCGGAAATCGCACGTGTTAAATTGTTCCAAAATTATTGCACCATATTTCGCAATATGTTGTAATGTTTTTGGTCAACGCATGTTCGCATTGCGTTTCCACTTCAGTCGAATTTCCACCTTTGCTCGACCCGGTCACCCAATTTACCATCTTTGGGGACCGTAGATAAATTAAGAAATTTCGTTGATTCTAGACTTTGGGAGTGAACTGACTTTTTCTTTGAATTGCGGGTTTTGCTTCGCAGCTCGTCTGCTAATTGAGTAATCGTTTCGTATTTTTGCGTTAGGCAAAAGAATCTCGACTGAATCAGATTAAAATATTAGCAGAGTGTTAGCTTTGTGCATAAACAATTCAGTGAAATTGTTTGCTCGACTATGTCGGATATAATCGATTCAAACCCGTGGAAGTTTTATTCCTGGAGCTGTTTTAAGTGGTCCTCCCGCAAACGGTTTCCGTGAACCACCCCTATTCCTCTAAGCTAAGCTGAGCTAAGCTGTACGCCTTTTTCCACCTATCCTTACGGCTCGACCAAAATTCTCGTTTAGCCCGTAACAACATGGGTCCTAATCCTAAATGACCAAGCACTGTTAAACTATTTTGAGCGTAAGGTACCTGCTAAGAAAGATCTTTGAAAACGGAGAATGGCGCCGAAGATCTCTCTATTCTATTTCTATTTCTAAATTGACAGGGCCCAGATGTGCAGCACTCAGACCTTTTGATCCATTGTGCATCCTGTCTGTTGCGTCCCTCATTAGAGCAGATCCGACCTTTTGATGAAGGCCAGGATCTGTCTCAGTGGGGCTCTTCCAATTTCCTCAGGTTCTGGAAACCAGACCCCAAAGACCCTGAATCTGAGAGTGGCAAGAGCTGCACACCGACAGAGTACATGAATAGAGGTTTCTTCTTCTGTTTTACACTTCCGACAGAGGGCATCGTTTCTGATTCCCAATGTGGTTAGGTGTTTGTTCAGATAGCCATGGCCTGTTAAGAGGCCTACTATGGCCTTGATGTCTTTCCTCCCCAGATTTAGTAGGAAGTCTGTTTGCTTTTGGGCTGGTCCTTCAATGAGAAGTCTCGCTTGCCTAAACGGTTGTTGTTTCCACCTTTGGACATGCTGATTTCTCAGTCTGTCCAATATAGTGGCCTTAATCGAGCTTTGAGGTACGCCCACTGCTGGTTCGGGTCCCCAGAGGTGCTCCAAGGAGCCCATCCGGGCCAGCCGATCAGCGTGTTCGTGACCCTCAAACCCACGCCGAAGATCAGAGTTTTGACGAATCCAGCATTGTAAAGTTTATAAAAAGATCAAGGTTAAAATTGATTGAGCATATTCAAAGATCAAACGAAGAGTACATCACCAGAAAAGTCCTTAACCGTCGGGGACACGTACGACAGAAATCAGGAAGCCGACCCCGAACACTCTACTTGAATGATGTGGAGAGATTTGAGAAACCTCGGTGTGAGGAAATAAAGAATCCATGTCAAATATCGAACTGAATGGCGTACAGTGCTTGGACAAGCCAAGGCTCAACTAGGGCTGTAGTACCATGATGATGACGATGACGACAACGCAAGTAAAGATTAGGTGGCAAATAACTATGATGTCACAAATGAGTTCGTAACGCTCTTTCCGCTAAATATGACAAAATCTATAAGTAACTCATAAACAATCAAATATCGTGGCGAAGCTTTTAAGTATTTGTGTCGCTTTCCAATGCATACAGCTGATTCCGAATGTAAGTGATCCTCAAGATACAAGGGAAAAATTGTACCTATATATTCTACCCAAGCATAAACCAGAAGAGCTTCAACGAAAATAAAATCGTGGACCATTGCCCAAATCTAAATTAACATTCGCTAGCAAATATACAACCAACATAATTCTTCATTTTTGATGTAAATGGCAATTCAATTCCAAAGCAAATAATTAAAGTTTGAACTTGTCCATTGGTATGATTTTGTTTTTTTGAGAAGTAGATTGTTCTAGTTGTTCTGTTGGTTCATGTGGTGCTCTTAAAATGTATTGTTGTTCTATGTGTTGTTGTGTTTTATGACTAGCAATTAATTGGTGTGGTAGAAGAAATCGTTAAGCTCACCTTGCCACTTCAAACGGATACTAACTTTAATTAACATCGGCGTTGGTAACTAATTCGGAATCAAGAATTATATGAGATTTTATGATAATGGGCAGGCCCGATAAAGGGATTCCGGCTGGCAAATCGAGCAGGTGGTGGTTTTTACATATTAATTAATATGTATTTCAAATAACTAAAGCAAGAAACAATACTCTATATTTTTCGATCCGAATGTAACTGTCAAAAGTTCAATTTTGTATGATATTAAATGCGGGGGCTCCAGAAGATGAGTACACTGGCACAATACATATGTAACTAATAATTTTTATATGAATAACATTGTAAATGCTTCTTGAACAAATATAAGATGATTGAGCAATCAAGAAATTGACATTTACAACATGATAACACTACAGTCACGACACATTTGCTCCAATTTTACGACAATAATTTAATTATCAGATATTTAGAGATATCCAGACCTTACAGACCCGGATTAACAGATTTCATATTAAGAAAGTAGTATATCTGAAAACGTACATCGAACATTACATGATTTACAAAAAAAGAAACATCTTCTTCTTCCTCCATCATCCTTATACACTTAAGGGTGTCGGATTATTTCTTCTAAATTATCACCCATTTTTCCACCCTTTCCGGTCCAGTGCTAGTATTTTCATTTCTGCTTTAGTCTTTTTCCTCCTTTTGCCTATTGCTTCTATTCTTTGTATCCAGCTTTTTCTGGATCTTCCTATTCTTCTATTTCCAATTCTTTCTGCCCATTTCTACTATCTTGTTGACCAATCTATTCGATTTCAGCCGCATTATATGTCCAACCCATTACAGTTGTATGTTTTCTATTTTCGTAGAAATTGGTTCTTGTTGTGTCATTTGTCTAATTTCTTCATTTCGTTTCCTATCCCACTTTGTTTTTCCTGCTATTTTCCCAAGAAATTTCATTTCCGCTGCGTTAATTTTCACTTCTTGTTTACCTTGTAATGTCCACGTTTCACTCGCTTATGTCAGTACCGGTACCACCACTGTGTTGTACACTGTTATTTTAGTTTTCTTGTCTATTTACCGTTTTCCGAAGATAGTCTTATTTAGAGCGTAATATAATTTTACACTTTTCTTTATTCTATTATTTACATCGCCGTTTATCTTCCCATCTTCTGTTATAACACTTCCTAAATATTCGTATGTTGTTACATTTTCTAGTTTTTCTTCTTTTATATATATTTCTCAACTATCTTCTTTTTTCTTGTTATTTATAATCATTGTTTTACAATTATTTATATTAGTTTCCATTCCTAGTTTTTCTATTTCTTCACCCCATATTTTCACCAGCTGTTTCATCTTTTTATCATTATCCGCTATTAATACTATATCGTCTGCATATAGAAGACAGTCGACTTTTATTGGTATTAAACTGTTATATTCTAGCACTGTCTGGCTATGGCTGGTTCTTAACATTATATTTAAAAAACCCCCAATTTTGGAAAGAATTAGAGCAGACATGTTAATAGAAGTTTTTGAAAATATGAAAAGATGCTTGCAATTGTACTTATTTATATATTGGATGCCATTGTCAAAATACTTTATAAGTAGGCTTAGGATAACTATGCATTTGCATATTTGCACGTGCAAATGCATATTTTAGACATTTTTGGTAATTAATGCATATTTTAATTGTGCTGGGCATTAATAATTTGCAGCATTTATCTGTTTAAATTGCATGTTTATACAATTTTTTGTTATCAAATACGATTCACTTCATTAAGTAGTCTGGGAATTTCCAGAAATTTCAAATAATCTTTTAAACTCATTCATTCTGTATTTTGAATAGGTAGGTACTGTCTTAGTTGTTAAGCTTCGGAGAACCAGAATTCTTCGAAATGCTAAGAGGATTACCAAGGTTTGAGGGGTCTCTTGCGTTAACGGGAAAACCTGTGAAAGTTGGAGTTTAACAATTTATCATTTCGTCAACAATCAGCTGTCTATTAGTTCCAATAGTGTATTAACATCTTGTGTATAAGTGCTATTTTAAACCAGTTTGTGCGGGACTGGGAGGATTTCACAACAGATGGGTGTCTGTTATTTTGCAAATACTGCGAAGTTCCTGTTGCGGCAACCACAAAGTTCTAAGTTACGCAGCATCTCCAAACTAGAAAACATGCAAGCAAAAATTGAAAAATGGAGAATAACCAACAGCAAGTGTTCATTAATGCTTTACCAAGGTCTGGACCTAAACGTTCAGAATTTAATGGAGAAATTTGTAAGGCTTTTATTTTTATTAGTAATTATGTTTCCGAGGTATATGCAGCAACATTACACAAACTAATAGAAAAAGTAAAGGTTCACAATATTTGGGTGTCTTTGGATGAAACAGCCGATGCAGAAAAAGATGCATAGCATATTTTGTGTTTGGTAATTATGGGTTAACGGAGAAAAAAATGAATCATATCTGCTGACTTTAAAAGTCTTGGACAAAGTAAATAATTCAACAATTGCTGCTTTTTTCAACAACTCTCTAAGCTTATTGTGGCCATCTGGAATTTTATATGAAAAAGTGCGAGTGGTTTGTAGTCATACTGCAGCATATATGTGCAAAGCAATGCGAGGACTGCTGATTTTGTATCCAAACTTGATACACGTAACCTGTTTAGTACATGCTGCACCGAGTAGCTGACTTAGTTCGCAATATTTATTCAAACGTTAGTGTGCTGATATCATCTATGAAAAATATTTTCTCAAACCACCGAGTGGTGTGCAGAAGTTTCGGGAAGTTGCGGAGGACATTCTACTTCCGCCAGCGCCAATCATTACAAGATGTGGAACTTAGATCGACACTGCTGTGTAATACCCTGAAAATGTTGAAATTGTGAAGAAAGTTGCTAATTCACAGGGTATTCCGACACAAAAAGAGTATTCAAGAAGATTTAATTTTTATTCGAGCCAACTGCAATCTCTAAACTAGAAGCGAAGGGAGTATCTTTACAAGACAGCATTGAAATAATAGAAGGGTTTAACTAAACTCAAGAAAACGGATTTCATTTATAAATTAAACGAAGGGCTGTCAAAAAATACGGGCTAGCAACAACTGAAAAGCATAAGCGGGGTGTTTGCAAAATGAAACAGCCCTTGATGCAAGAAATGAACATTTAAATATCATTGACATTGTAAATTACGAATTTGTACCAATAGTGTCGTGGGATGTCGAGAGAGTCTTTTCACAGTACAAAGATATTCTCGCTGGCAACAGGGACAAATTTACATTCGAAAATGTATTACACCACGTTGTTGTTAAGTGCAATTATAATTTGTTTTTATAATTTAATTAATTTTAAATTAATAACTTAGTATTTTTTGATTAATTTTAATTAAATAATTTTGGATTTAAAACATTTTTGTGCATTTTGATAGAAAAATAAATATGTATTGATATAACGTTAATGTTTTTTTTAATAGTTAGTTGACTTTTTAGTGCATATTTAAGTACATATTTTGGAGGTTTTTGATGCATATTTACATGTATATTTTGAAGTTTTTAGTGCATAATTATTACGTAATAGTATGCAATTTGCCATGATTATTCTTGGGATTATTACTTCAACTTTATATTGAGTACGGAATCTAACAGAAGCATTCCTCCTTGAAATCAAACCCTACTTAATTTCTCGCTGGTGTTATTATACCATTAATAATAAAAAACCGTGTTTCCACATTTATTAAATTTTAAATACGAATATTTTAGAAGCCAAGGGGACAGTAGACGTGTAGGTCAACGCAACTGCATCGTTCTCTTAGGTGGCGGTTCGAATCCCATTCAGAGCACTAAATTGCTTCGGATGATGTTCGGATACCACCCGTGGAAAGCTGTCATGGTACCACTCTAGATGTTCCCAGGAAGTATTAATTCCTAATACAGAGGTGAAACTCGTCAGTGTTTGCGAAATTACTCCAGAAACTACTCCAATAACACTAGTAGCAATACCAGGTGGTATTGATATCTAGTTAGCCTGGAAAGTTTCTAGTAAAGTAAAGTTAATATAGTTGCTATGGATACAACTATGATGTTTTATAAATAAGTTGTCAAAGTTTGACATCTATAAGGTGAATGGTGGTCAAACTGTGAATTTTTGAAAACAGCATGTCTGAGAAAAAGATAGAATTTGAAAAAATCGAGTTTCGGTCAGTTACTAAGTATTTATTTTTGAACGGGTTACCGGGCAAAGAAATTTTGCTGATGTGATAGAAATCTTAGATGATCAGTGTCTTTCATACGCCACTATTAAAAACTGGGTTGCGGAATATCAAAAAGGAAGATCAAATGTGAAAGGTGAGCACCACCCTGGAAGACCAATTTTTGTGACCACTCCGGAAATCATTGATTCTGTCCATGATTTTAGAAAATCCACGTGTTGGGATTAAGAATATTGCAGAAGCATTACACATTTCCTATGAACGTGTGTGTCACATCATTCATCACGACTTGGGTATTGAAAAAGCTTTCGTCCAAATGGATTCCAAGATGCTTAAACATTGATCGGAAGCAGGTTCGATTGACAACGTCAAAGGAAATCTGCCGCCGGTTTGCAAAAGATTCCTCAAACTTTTTGGATCGACTTGTTACTATGGACGAAACATGGATCCATCACTATGACCCAGAGACTAAAGAGCAATCCAAGCAGTGGAAGCATGTTGGTTCTCCACGACCCATAAAATTCCGTGTTCAAAAATCGGCTGGCAAGATTCTTACTTCAGACAAAGATTTTTTTAAATGGCTTAGGATTACTTTATGAACATTCATCTAAATGTATAAGTCTTAAACGAGATTATGTTGAAATAATAAAATTTTGTTTTGAAATATTGTGGCGCTTTATATGGTAGGCTAAGTACTTAGTACGTTAGTGTAGAACACTACTTTATACAATATGTTGTATAATGAATATAATGTAATAATCATATTGTAGTAATGAAGCTATGATACTCTCAGAAGAAGAAAAAGCGAACATTTCGGTTTAAACGTGTCTGCATAACATGTTTTAAATTTTTTGGTGGTTCATGGACTACAGTCAAGTGGTCACAGAACATATCACGGCCTTTTTGGATTCTTCTTAATCCGTCTATAAATATCCATAGAAATAAATGGTACATTCGCATTTCTGTTTGGAGGCGTTGATAAGCCCTTGGCAAGATGAACATATTTTCTATTTAAAAATTTCTTTGAATATTTTAATATTGATCATTTAGAATATCGTGAATGGCATAAATACTCAATAGAAACATATTCTTCAAATATTTTTGACAGAACCCTGGTTTCAACAAATTTGTAGAATTATTATACAAAATCAATATCAAAAATGAAAAAAATAGTGCACAAACGGAAGATTTGTGGGAAGTGTTTAGAAATATAATCGTGGGGACGGCCAAAAAGGTACGTGGAACGTATGAAGAAAATAGAAACAAAAAACAAACGGTTTGGTGGACCGAAGAAATTAAACAACGGGTAAAAATCAAGAAAAGAAAATGGAAAGAATACTTAAGCAATAAAACAGAAGAGAAGTATGAAGAATATAAGAAACAAAGGGAAGAAGTCAAGTAGATAGAGATCCTAAGCATAAGGCATGGAAGGAGTTCGGGGACAAATTCGAAAAGGATAGTAAAGGGAATCAAAAACTGTTCTTCAAGGTATTAAAAAACCTAAGGAGAAACGAAAAAGTAGATACTATAGGAATTAGAAACGAAAAAGGAGAGATACTAAGAAGTGAGGCAGAAAACATGAATCGTTGGAAAGAGTACTTCCAAAAGCTGCTTATAGCAGAAATAGAACACGAACTAAAAAAACCCGTAAGAGGAAGGCGGAGGAACCGCAAGAGTAGCAGAAGGAGAAGAAATCGAAGGACATGAGATCACGATGGAAGAATTAGTGGAAGCAATAAAAGTGTTGAAGTATGGAAAAGCCTCAGGTGGGGACGGAATTACGACGGATATGATAAAAAATATGGGGATAAGTGGGCGACAAACATTACTGAGGATATTTAATAGAGTGTGGAAGGAAGAAAAAATACCAGGTGAATGGGAATTGGGATTAATACTACCACTTTTCAAACTAGGAGATACGTTGGACTGCAATAATTACAGAGGGATAACCCTACTGAGCACAGTATTAAAGCTATTCGAAAAAATCATTGAGAGGAGATTGCGGTAGGAAGTGGAGCCGAAGATACTGCAAGTGCAAAGTGGGTTCAGGCAAGGGAAGAGTACGCAGGACCAAGTGTTCACAATCAAAGAGATCATTAGCAGGGCAAGAGCAAGATCTAAAGCAATCTATCTAGCTTTCGTAGACATGGAAAAGGCCTTCGACCGAGTGCCGAGGGAGCAAATATGGGAATGCTTAAATGAGAAAAATATAGACGAGAAATTAATTAGGGTAACTAAATGCCTTTACCGGAAAACAAAAAATAGGGTAATAAGTAAGAATGCAGAATCTGAGACATGCTATACGAAGATGGGGGTTAGACAGGGAGGAAGCCTCAGCCCGTTGTTATTTATCACCTTTATGGATAAAGTAATCAGAGAGGCAAAACAAAGAACAAAAACTTTATTTGTGGGATATAGAAACTTGGAAAGAATCAACATCTCAGAATGTGCATTCGCGGATGACGTAGCACTAATAGCAGGCAGCGAAAAAGATTCAAAAGAAAATTTGAAAGTGTGGAATGAAGTGCTGAAGGAAAATGGAATGAGGCTGAACAAATCGAAAACAAAAACAATGGTAATAGACGGAGAAAGAAAAGAAGTAGAAATAAGAATTGAAGGGGAAGCAATAGAACAGGTGAATAATTTTAAATATTTGGGAGTAAACGTAGAAGAGACAGGCAACCAAGGTGTGGAAGTAAATAACAGACTGGAAGCGACGAATAAAGTATACTACGCTCTGAGTAAAGCTTTTATAAATAAAAAAGAAATAAGAAAGGAAACAAAAATGAAGGTATTTAAGGCAATATATAGGCCAATTTTTACTTATGGGTGTGAATCATGGGTATTGTCGGAAAGAGAGAAAAGCAAGATCAGAGCTGCAGAGATGAAGTACCTAAGGAGGGTGCTGGGAGTTACCAAAAGAGACACACTTAGGAATGAAGCAGTAAGACAAGAACTGAATACTGAGTCCATAGAGGAATTTATAGAATGTAGACAACTAAGATGGTGGGGACACCTGCAAAGGATGGAAGGAAAGGAACAACAAAGAAGATATGCGAATCCAAAATGCCAGGCAAAAGGAAAAGAGGGAGGCCAAAGTAAACGTGGGACGAAGTAATTGAGAAGATCCTAAAGAAGAAGGGGAAATCGTGGGCAGAGGCTAAAAGCCTGGCAGAAGATAGAGTCAAATGGAAAAAGTTTATAAAGGACTAAGTGAGATAAAGTGTATCATGTAAAGATAGTGAATTGTAAACTGAAAATTGAAAATACTGTAAATTATAATGAGATGTAGCATCCCTACACCCTAAGTGTATAAAGGGAAATGATTATATATATATATATATATATATTATACAAAATCATGCGATAATATCACAAAAGAAGAATAAAACAACTTTCTATCGTTTTAACTATTTATAACGTAAAATTTATGTTTGTGTGTAAATGCCTTTGTCCCGGAACGTGATTGCACCGAATTGTCTTTGTGCCGAAACGGTCGCGCCGGGTCGACCGCGCCGAAACGTCCCATTCCGTAATAGAGCCGGTATATGCAAATGCCGTTGTGTTAATGTTATTGTTAAGTTACATCGCATTGTTGTTGCTCTATTATACCTTATAGGTACTATTATTCGTTTACAAAACTCAGGGATTGTCAAATACCCTTCAAGTTGGTATAATACCTTGCTTATGGTTGTTTCTTGAATTATTATTTTTTAATTTGTCATTAAAAGTTTACTGGTTTGATTAATGAATACTGCTCTAATCTTAAATATATAAATATTTATGCTTTTTAAGCTATGTATGTAAGGTATTGTGTGTTGCCTACTGTGGTATTTTTAAATTTTACAATTAATTTGGATCCTGTTTACAAAGTTTAAAATATTTTCAATTTAACTGTATCAATTTATATATCTTCTTGGTGATGCCTGCTAATTTCCGTTGAGTCGCCTACCATCAATATAACTTCTATCATCACTTTAGCCAGAGAATATAAAATTTTATTTTACCTACTCTACCTATTTAACCAAAGTTAAGTTAAAGTATCAAATACCTCTTGCTGTTTTTGGAGGCTAAACATTTAATGGCAGTCGTTCTATAATTAAGTTCTTATATTATAAACATCTTGTTCAGATTATGAAACAAAAATCATGATCGAATCGTTAAACGCAACATTTTTTTTAGAGCCATGTATGTCAGTTATGAAAAAGACACGGATTACAAAGGCATTCCCACCTGGAGATACTCAAATAAAGCTGAATCAATCGTTTTCAACGGAATGGACGATTGCTTTTGCCCTCGTGTAAAAGACGAAAACTATGAAGACGTCCCGAAATGTCCAACAAGTGGCCTAGTCGACATCACATTCTGCGTCAAAGGTCCAATTTTAGTGTCCAATCCCCATTTCTACTTAGGAGACCCAGGTCTAGTTAAATTTGCCCAAGGAGTCAAACCAGAGAAACACTTACATGAAAATTTTATGTATTTTGAACCAGTGCGTACTTATTATTTTGTCGAACTATGAATTTACTAGCTATCATTTTAGATCACCGGAAATCCCGTCTCTGGAGCTAAAAGACTGCAAATGAACGTTGAACTAAAACGATTCGAGGACTTTACTCTTCTGAATAATGTGAGTGAAGGTATTTGTCCCATGTTATGGATAGAAGAGGTAAGTTCACTGTTTGTACGCGTCTTTGTAGTTAACATGTTTATTTTAAATTATTAGGGCGTTGCAGTGCCACCAGCGTTCATAAATAAAATAATCGACGGTTTAAAACAGCTCGGAATGTTGGACACATTCAAATGGGTCTTGATAGTGCTCGGAATTTTAATAATGATGTCTTCGTTTGTGTTGGTGATGTACAAGGAAAGGCTGATGTGTTTCGCAAACGTTTCTTCGGGAAAAGTTGCAATTACGGAAGTTAAAGGAACCCACAACAGAATGGGAATCCCTGAGCCCATTTCGGAAATCAATTTTAATAGCACTACTTTGTATCCGGCATTGTATCCTCAAATCGATGATAAAAATATAAACGACAGACTTGTTCGCAGGAATAACTTCAACGCCCATGGCCAAAATTCCTGGCAACTGAAGAACTGACCCCAAAGTTTGAAACACTTGAACTAATCTGTGCGTTATTATTGTCTTGGTTTTGAAGTTGTGGTAAAATTTTAAAAATGTGTTAGTTGAATTTAGATGCAGATAGTTTGAATAGAATTTGAATACAGTGCACGTCGCTTAGTGGAAACACGGATGTTATTATTAGGGTATTTTTACCCTTTGGCAAACAACGAGCCGGGCGTATATGACAACATAGGAAAAACATCGCCTACAGTAATTACGATTTCGGTTTATACAATCAATTTTCTCTTAGGATTATTTTGTTCACGAGCAATACCTTTGGGTGCAAGCATTTTTTTTGTATTTTCAACCCCGAGTGGTATCGGATCTCTCTCTTTATCGTAAGTTATCAATCTGCAGGATGGTTGGCAGCAGCTAACTCAGTACTATTCTAACGCTTTAGAATTAATAGCTGACGTAAAAAAAGATGTATTCTTGTTTAGATAGATGATAAGTTGCCAAAAATCAGCCAGCGGTATGCAGCAGCACAATTTAACATTTCGCAACCAGTTTGGTATAAAAATAAAAAAAAACCTTTTGAAACAAAAGATGCCGCGAATAAAAATGACAATTTAAACACAAAAAGAAATAGTACTGGGAGAAACGATCAAGTAGAAGCTGAATTGAAATCCTGATTCGCTAATATCCGTGAACATGATACACGCGTAGATGACCCGTTGATGCGGTAGAAAGTGAAAGAACTTACAAAGAACCAAAAAAGAAGATGAACATTTAGTTGCAATGGAAGGATAGTCTCACCGTTTCTTATTATCTTATTATCAGTCGGTTATTCTTATCAAAAACCCTGAGTCCCAATCTGGTCAATTAAGCTGTGTGCACTGTACTTGAAATATGCAATACAAAATACCTTAATTTTTGAAGTTTTATCACAAACGTTTTGCGTTTAACCAAATACTTTTGAACACACAAATATGTTAAAAGTAAAGCACCTTGTAAATATCTCTAAACACTGTAGTGTTGATAGATATAATATTTCTGTAAGAGCCGTTAATTAATTATATTATCACTGGGGAACACAATTTCTGTTTGTGAATTAGAGCTGACACTTGTTTTTAGCTAATGTTTGGCATCTGAATCCAAAAATGACCCCAGATTTTCTCTATCACAACCACTTTTTACTCTATAGAGTGCCCTCCCCCTTTCCCATAAAATCATACACGATATATATATTTTATCCATATAAAGGTTATATATTGTTACTGTAAATCAAACTGAAGCGCCCAGACACCTCAATTGTGTACAAGTAGTGAAGTTCTACTTCAAAACATACACACTAAGGTAAAAATTTACACTTATAGCTTTTCCTGGAGTGTTCAATCTGTGGACAATCTCGCTTGATGCTCCAACAATAGTCGGCAATCATATGTGTATCCCATCTACCTTGACACCGTGCCTCCATGACCTTCAAATATTGGTGGAATCGTTCGCCTTTCTCATCACTGACTACACCAAGGTTTTTCGGGAAGTCAGCAAGATGGCTATGCAGAAAATGCACCTTGATACTCATGTTGCAACCAAGCATTTTGAAACTATCCAAGAGTTTCTGGATAATTTCGGTCCAAGAAAGTCCTTGACAAGATTTTTGAATGACAACCAAGCATTCTTTTGGTGTTCTGACATAGTCCCGATGAAATGTTCATCTTTAATGAGCTGCCGAATCTGTGGACTGTCAAATAAACCGGCCTTTATCTTTTCAAACGAAAGGGTAGAAAATGCAGAAATAAGATACTTAAAACAGTTCTCTTCAGTTAGCAAAGCTTTGACGAATTGCTTCATGAGACCCAGTTTTATGTGCAAAGGTGGGAATATAATGTTCTTTCTGTCAACAAATGGCTCATGTAGAATGTTCGGATCACCAGGTTTGAGGTCAGATCTGAGAGGCCAATTCGATTCCACCCAATGCTTCTCACGAGCTCTGCTGTCCCACAGACAAAGAAAACAGGGATACTTTGAGTATCCACGCTGCTGTCCAAGAAGGAGGGAGACCATTTTAAGGTCAACACAGATGATCCAATTGTGCTTGTGATACTGCAACAGATTAATGACTCTCTTTATGTGTCTATATTCTTCAGGAAAACAAACTGAATGGCCAATTGGGACTGCACCAAATAAATTGCCATTGTGGATGAGTATACACTTCAAACTCCGCTTTGACTGTCTATTAACAGTCGCCATTCAGTTGCCTTATAGGTTGGAATTTCCGAAACCTCCATTAGACCATGTATGTTATGGGCATTTGCAAAGCCGCCGTCACTTCGAAAGTACTGCAGAAATGCACTTTCTTCTCATTTTTCTTATTATATCCTGACGTTTTTACTATACAAAAGTAACAGTCACTTGAATGATATCTGGGCTCTCGCCAAACCATAGGATACCAAATGCCAATTTATCACGTGTTCCCTTCGTCCATATCCATAAACCCCCGACACACTGCTTGCACACCTTGTGAGAGGCCCAAGGCTTGTCTTGGTCACCAAGTTTTACTTTAAAATATGCAAAATAGGCTTGCTTGACAAATACGCTGATATTTGTCCTTGACTGAGAATAGTGGAAATGCCGCGATATTAAAAAACGAATGAGGGTTGTTTAGGCTCTTACGACGCAGGGACAGACATGATCTGAAAGAAAGGAAATAAGTACGTATGTAAAGGAAACAACTTGTGTACATATGTAAATAAAAGAATAAAATTTCTGCTTGCGTTGTATACAGACAAGAACTCGACCTTCACTTTGGAATACAATTCATATAGAGCGGCCCACTAACTCTCACCATATTGTCTCATGTGTAATTGAATAGTCTGGACAAGTATGACCTTGTCACCGGTCTCCAAGGTCGTCCCCAGCCTCTCCACTCGATGGAGGTCGCACTTGATCAAGCCTAGAGTGGTCGCATTAAGATAAGCCGTAGAGACAAAACCTTACGTGATATAAGAAAACGGAAATCAGCATGCCTATTTACGTCTAACACAGCTAGAAAATCCACGTCTACAGTAATTATGTTGAAAATTGTTCCCCAGTGAATTTTTCTTGGAGAAAGTTTAGGCACATAAATCAAAATATGGAAGACTATAAGGAAAAATCGCAGCCATATAAGTTTACTAATAACGGGGCCGCCCCGTGCGGGTAGGCAGGTTGTGCTCCACACAAAGGCGCCTGTTCAGGAAGGGCGTCAATTCATGATTAGAAATAGTAAATTTTTATAAAGTGCTCTTATTCATCAAGTAGGTAATACTGTACTACATAGATTGCACGAGTTAATATAAACAGTAAGGCGAAAAAAAATGAACAGTAAACTCAACAAATGTAACAGGTATACGGTTTGCAAAGATACAAAGAATCAAAAATTATTTGCCATCAACAATGACCAAAGAACGTCTTGCCGATTTATCAATAACGTCAATAGAAAATAATATTATAAATACTCTATATAAAAGATCTAATTAAGAATTTTATCGAGGGTAAAGCTATTATTATTATTATATTATAAGTAATATTTAAATAAATTAGTAGCATTTGTTGAAAGGCCAGGTTGTAACGGGCGAAGAGCGGGTTCAATTGCCAAACAAGGACAATTTTTTAAATTTGAATTTACAGTTTTTTTAGTTTCTTTGGTAATCTAGTTTGTATTTTATTTGGCAATACTAAGGGCCGGTTTTATAAAAGTCTCGGTTGACTAACCGACGGTTGGATCGTCAACCTTCGGTTGAGCGTGTTGTGGTTTTATAAAGCGTTTCTAGGTGATAGTTGAAAAAACCCACGTTGTTTCAGGTTGGCAACACTGGCGATTGAGATTGTAACCAATCAAATTCGTCTTGTTCCTTGTTAGTAAATTAAAGTTTCGAAGATGTCGCTGCCACAGCGCGAGAATTATAAATTTTGCAGAGTAAATCACCTCTGAAAGAGATGTTACAGGAATATTACATTAAAAAGTACAATACCAGATTCGTTTGACGTGTTATAAATGATAGCTGTTTAGAATGTATTACTTTACATCAATAATAATGACTGCTTGATATAATTATGTATAAAATGCAATGATGAGTACAGGTAACCTCACTTTTATACGACTGTGACAGCGAGCGCGACCGGCCGTGAAACGACGTTTGCAGGTTTTTGTATTTTTGTGTGGTCTTGAGGTTTGAAATAAATCTTCAAGATGGATAGATTTATTAGGGCCGGTTTTATAAAAGTCTGGGTTGACTGTCGGTTGACCAACCGACGGTTGGATCGTCAACCTTCGGTTGAGCGTGTTGTGGTTTTATAAAGCGTTTCTAGCTACAAGAGATGTTACAGGAATATTAGATTAAAAAGTACAATATCAGATTCGTTTGCAGTGTTATAAATGATAGCTGTTTAGAATTTGTTACTTTACATCAATAATAATGACTGCTTGATATACATAATTATGTATAAAATGATGAGTACAGGTAACCTCACTTTTATTC
>JABXWE010011949.1:0-46285 GCA_014611495.1 Limonius californicus | reverse complement strand
ATATATTCGTAAAGGAAATTTGAAGAGTACAAAAATTACGCAAAAATATACAGGGTGTTCCATTTAAAAGAACACAAATTTATTCCATTGCTCCGTTCCTGTAACCCATAGTAAACAAGTGAGGACGTCAATGGATTCTGCAGGAAAAACTATGTTAAAGACTAATTTAAAATTATTCTGCACACCTAATAATAACCGAGATAAAAACAATTTTAAAAATAGCCAAATTTTAACAATCACCCTGTAGCTCCCTATCCGATCGCCATAGCAAAGATCTGTTTGCGCTATTGTTATTTTCTCAAAAAAAGAGCCCAAGACTGCTTAGTTAGTTTTTTGATATCTGTCATGGTTTCCGAGATACCCTGCAAAAACATCAAAAATAAGACACCCTGTACAATAATATTAGTTGAAAAGTAAGTGTTGAATATTGAAAAAGGCTTAAAATGACAATTTATTGATTCATGAGGCGGTAGAAGATTTTGAAAGGCTTTCTAACTTATACTTACGCTGAAATAATAAATACGGAAGCCATGGTTGACATATATAAAATATGCATTGACTTACTTATGGCAACATTTCCGATTCTACAGTCGTATAACATTAGTAAGATGTCCTTGAAGACTTTGACTTTGACACTTGCGCAAAAATCAATTGTTGTCGCAATTTTTTAAGATGTTTAAAACTTTCCCTATAAACTGTAGTTCGTTGGGGAAGTTATAAATTATCATTACAAAGAAAACATTACTTTTAAGAAACAAATTGTTATTCAATTATGGTCGTGGGTTCCAGTTTTCATTGGGATTTCCAACATTGTCATATCCGATGGGAAGCACCGTTACTCCATAGGAAAATGTCGATATTTCGCCGTATCCCGCGCCCTCTGTTCATACTGGTCCACGCCAGCGCTAACGTCTTGATTCCAAAATTTTAATACTCTGATATGCAGTAGATTAGTAATGACATAGTTGCCATAAATGATATTGCGGTTTAAATCGCAATTTTAATAAACAACGAATCAGCTATCACGAAATGTAAGTTGTGCTCATTGTAAACATTCGTAACTGCTAATTAATCGTGTAAATGTTGATTGTTTTGGTGTATAATGCCATATCCGGGATGTTTCTTCGACGAATATTATTTCGGGATGGTAGGTGGTAGTGGATTCCGTTCAGATAATACAACCTTAAAGTATAGATCTATTTTATATATGCTACGAAAACTACTGATCTACCAATGTATACGAATGTGAGATAAATACATATATAATGCGTGCCTAGGAATTTAATCTAAGACATTTTCTTCTGTTTCTGTAATATAATTACAGTTTTACGTTACAATCCAATCTTCCATATGGATAAAGCAATTAATTACATTTCTACTTGAAACGCAAGCTTCGAAGTTAAGTCAGACTCAATTTTTAAGCGGAATTTTCGTTATTTGAGAAAATTACATGATGTCGAAATTTAGACTTTTGTTGCATAACTTCCAATTTAAAGTCGCAATATAATTACTTTACTTACAGCCTTACAGAGTGCTATTCATGTAAATATGATCAGTGTTCTGTACATGTTTTGATTTTCGTATTAAACACGCAAATATGTTTTGATGTTAAAAAATATTTGAGAAGGTATCAATTATCAACATTCCTTTATGGAGGAGAACCAACGGCCCACGCTTTTCTTACAAAAGTTTTACTGAGTTCTTTTTTTCGGAGGCTTCGTCTCTTCTCTTCTATACTTGTGTTGCGAGTTTTAGTGAACCATACATAGGGGACCCTTTTTTGTTCGTGGTGGAGGAAAATCTTCTGAAAGACACTTGCCGACACGTGTCGACCGGTAGTGTCAGATTTCTACTGACTAAAAACCTCCCCGCTTAAGAATTGCTTCAGGCGTGAACTTGTCTTTGTTTGTCTATTTATGTTTTGTTGTTTTCCTTCGTATTCGGTTTGTTCCCTTATTCTTTCGTCGCCTTCCTCACTTTTCATAATGTCTTCAATCGTTTTTGCCACCCGATTCCACTTTTCTTCGCTTTCTAGCATCTCTTCTACCACCTGGTGTTAGGGTACAACCGATGTGGTCTTCCATCTCCGCCCGTTGTAGGCACCCAGGTTTTGCACTTGAATATTGCGTGTTCTGCGTCCTCGTTGGGGTATCCGCAGTACAGACATTTCTGGTCTTCTATTTTGCCTATCCTCTTCAGATAATTTTAGAAGCAGCCGTGTCCTGTCATAATTTGTGTTAGATGGAAACTTATTTCGCCATGCTTCCTATTCTACCATGGTCTTATATTCGGTACTAGCCGGTAAAGCCATAAATCTTCCGTGCTGTTTTGCCATCTATCTTGCCATTTGTCTATTGTGCTCCCTCCTTCTTCCTTCTTTTGTATCTTGGTTTTCCCACCGGTTCTTATCCGTTCGTCTGCCATAAGGTCTAGCGGGACTACCCTTGCTAACACTACTGCAGCTTGGGCGGATATAGTTCTGTATCCTCTACAGATTCTTATACATATTTTACGTTGCATACTAATTACCATATTTTTATACTTCTTGACTTTCAAGACCTTGATCCAGATTGGCGTGGCGTACACCACCATTGAATGGGCTACCGATGCTAACAGTCTTCTTTTATTTTCTGAGGAGCCTCCTTGCCTTGGAATTATTCTAGTAAGGGCTGGCTTTATTTACCGCTTGCGTGATATGCGCAGTGAAGTTGAGCTTCTCATCTATCATTATTCCTAGGTATCTGATGCTCTTTTTTGGGATAATTTGCTTTCCTTCGATAACAAACGTTATGGGTCCATGTTTCTTCCTACCCAGGATGACCGATTCTGTCTTATCGGGGGCTATCTTTAGTTTTAATCTTCCATCCAGTAGCAAATTTCCTCCAAGCTGATATTTCCAATGTGCTCCGATTTGGCTGTCATTACTAGGGCCAAATCGTCTGCGAAGACAATTGTTTACGCTCCTTCGGGCAGCTCTAGCCTCAGTACCCTATCGTATAATACGTTCCACAGTATAGGTCCGATGATGCTTCCCTGTGGCACTCCTCTCGTTATTTATTTATATGTGCGATCGTCTATTTTCAAGTGGCGGTCGCCGAAATAGCTCCTTATTATCCTCATTAGCTATGGTGGCACGTTTCTTCTTTCAAGGTTCTCCATTATTTGCTGCCAGGGTGCCGAGTTAAAAGCGTTATTAGCGCACACAGGTTCTGGTTTTGGGGACCTATAGCGTAACGTAAGTTCCGAACCATGCGAAGTGTTTCTACTCCAGAGAATACAGAAGGCAGAATACCTCGCTGGTGTTGCGAGGGAGAACGACCGTTAAAATCCGATGATTCGGTATTGGGAATTGAACTCCAGACCTTCGCCATAGAAGCCTAACTTCTAGCCCAACATATTCAATTTTCTAGCCACATTATTAAAGTTTTATCCAAATTAGCAAGCTGTAGCTTGCAAATTTCTATAAGAATTTAATCTATAGTTTTTCTTCCCAATGTATCTTTTTACTCATTTTACTGATTTGTTTCGGTTTTCAAGTCCCAGAGTCTGATGGTTAACTTTTCCTAATGTGGATTATTTACTTCTGTATTTAACATATTCTTCTTCATTTGTGCCTTTTCCTAATGAGTTGGTTGACATAATTTCTTCTATTCGACATACATATGTGCTCTGGTTGTTGTATTTTCTTCCAATTTTTTCATAATGTTTTTTTAACACAAATTGATTTTATTTATTTATTTCATTAATGTGTACGTATATAAAAGAAAAACCTTCTATTTCGTTATGAAATTGTATCAATTTCTCTTTAATAACTGTAATTAATTTTTCCTGTTGATGTACTCGTTATACCAACCATTTTCTTTAAGGATTTTTGAATGATTGTAAAAGACAGTCTGTTTATTATCTCGGTGAAGAATAAAATTTCTAAAATGAAATTTTGCAAATGTTTAGTGAAAGCTTCACACGTACCATTTTAATCTCTTTTTTGTCAAAAGTGTAGCAGCCAAGAAAATAAAAGTTAATTAATTTTTGCGGAAGTATTGAATCCAAAATTAGGTTTTTTCGAGAGTGCGAAAAAGGACCGCATTGCAAAATTGAACGAGTTTTTGCCCAGTAACTCATCAATAGCTAGCATTCTTAGCTTTTTTCTGAATGCGTGAAAGTCGCTCATTGTTTGTTAAAACTATCGATAGAAGATGACCGGCGGCTTTTGCTCAAAAACACAATAGCCACAAGCTAATGAAAGAAAATTAATACTCGTAAAATGCTAGCTGTTGTTTTCATTCATCTCTGACCTATTTTCGCAATTGTCGTTTTGGCAAAAAACAATGACAATCAAATTCTAGTATCAATTTCACTGCGACATAAAAAAGAGAGAAGCGCAATAAAATTTTAGTGGACACCATGGGGTACCCCTTGGGGTTCCACATGGTACATTTTCGGAACTGGGTTAAAGTTTCGCTCCTAGCAATGAGGATTCTATCAAGATATCGAACCAAGATCTGCGTTAAGATCAGGTGCGTCCATTAGGCGTATGTGCCGTAATAATTGTGAACTCGCCTTTAATATTTTAATGGTTGACGATAAAGTGAGTGTCATTTTTAAACCTCGGGCCAGTGTCACGGTCACGACTCACTACGTTGAATAATAGTATATCTAATTCGCTTGGCGAATACGTATTTCAGCCTATAATTAGGAGGAAAATTGCAAATATGTGCCAATATAGGTGAAAAATAACAAAAGAACTGTGAGAAAATTTCTACGGGCTGGATTTATTATTAGCTATCAGCGTGTGGTAGTAATTTTATTACTTTTTTTATATCGGTGTTTATGAAGGAGTTTGTTTCTAAATAACGTTTATTACGTTCTCAATTTTTCAAGGTTTCGTTCGCTTTCAATTCAATTGTTTTAATTTCACTCTATGGGTGCATTAATAAATATGGGAACAAAAGTCTCCTCAATCTCAATTGCATTCGATTTTTCAAATTTGTGTAATTGCTACGACCTCATATTTTATTACCGAAACATAAACATTCTATTAATTCATTTAATCGCAAAACTAATTAAACATAACCTTGTCATGGATGTCCTACTCGTCCACTTCTTCAATGTTAATTATTTTTTACGCAACCTATAACATGTCTACAGGGTGGACCAGCTAAGTTATCTCCCCTTAAAAGGGGTTGACTCTACCCAATATGCAATAGCATAGAACCAAAATCACATCATAGTTTCAATTTATATATCAGGGATATCCAACTAGAAGACCACCGCTTGAAAAAAACTTAACACCTTGAAATGTCATAAAGAAACGAAGGTAAATTTGTCAGTTCCAGAAGATGTAGCCCGAGAATGGTTACGAACATGAAAAATTTCTCAACAATGTTATATGCATGAAAATTGCCATGTAAGCACAAATGTAGATATTAGTAGAAATCCAATTAGAAGAATTCTGTAAGTAAGTGTATTTTATCTATGTAACATTACTTTGATGCACCAGCTGCATTTTTTTTCTCAATGAAATTGTATTAGATAAACATTTTTAAATTGAATTATTTAGGAATGAACCAAAATTCTCAAACAGTTGTGAAGTCAATAGGCAACACAAGAGAATCTTCACTGAATTTGTGATACCTTACTTTCAAAGATTTTTTTCTTTAAATGTTTGTTGTAGCATATTATTGGACCACACTTCTTCCATGATAATTTAACTAAACAACATTACTTGAATTTGCTTCAGTACATTTTACATTGTTGGAAGATACAGTACCCAGTGTACGACAAAAATATTTGTAGCAACTGCCCTGTTCGCTACTGTTAGATTGTTACGAATTATTTAAATTATGTATTTGGAGGAAATCGGATTGGAAGAGAAGCTGTGCATGCATAGCCACCAAGAAGTTATTATAGCACTTATTTTTTTTGAACTATTAAAGAAATGTATATCAAACTCCGGCAATAGATAAACATCATTTACAAAATAATATAATCAGGGCTTGTACTTCAATTACACGTAGCAAGCTTGATCTAGAATCAATTACAAAATCAGTGGAAGTGGATTGAGACAATTTTGAACATTTAGTAATTAACTAAAGCTTAGTTATTGTTTGTTGTTTTTCACTTGTTTAGATTTTACTATAATGCGGTTGCCCAATGCGTGCTTTTCTTGTTACATATAAGCAATATTAGTAAAACTGTCAATTACGTTACAGGAAGAAATAAACTTGACAGAAAGTAACTACGATCTATTTATATACTATAAACAATATTAAATAATTTCAGTTGCTATGATACTTGTATGTTGGGTTGTGTCAGTAGAGTATAACTTTTTTTGGCCCGCCCTGTATATGGTTGGACTTTTAATATTTATATCATTTTCTCATGGATATGTGGAATAAAATCTAGTGACAGATGTATTATGCTAGTAATAAAAGGAAGGACGGATAAGGTATTTCAAGGAAACGCCAAACGGAAATATGCGGATAGGGACAAAAAAGCTAAAGCTACTAATTAAGCTTTAAAGTATTTAGAATATGTTACGAAAGGTGGAAGTAATTTTGATTCCAATAATTAAAATTACTTGACAGTGTTCAGAAATGGACGGCAAATATTTTAAAATGGTTACGCGGACGGAAAACCTTGAACTTTAGCAAGGAATCTCTTTCATAAATACAAATCTAGATTATAGAATTTGGAATTACGTCACGTAGGAAACGGTCGATTGATTTGTTTACGAACGCCACTAGTGGGTGTAAAGTCATAAAAAATACTTTTATTTTTGGATTTTGTAATTTTGCCACACATCCCCATGTCTTTGTAAAGATAAAGCAACCAAGAAGGAGAAAAAGAATAGTTTCAAAAATGTGCACGTTAGCTTAATATCAATTTTATCAAATTGATTGCAACACATGGAGTTTCTGTCGTTCGGATTCGATGTTAAACTGTAGGTCCCCCGTGTTTCTACCTTAGCGGTGAGGAGAAACACGTGGCAGAGAAGAGGCCGATACCCAGCAGTGGGATGGAAAGGCTGTTGATGATGATTGCAACACATAACAGTAAGAGTAATGGATGCAGAAGAATATGGAAGAAGCAGAAGAAACCCACTCAAACGCGGTGAGAATGACCGAGGAAGTACTGCTGAAGAAAGTAGTGCACTGGACTACGAAGACGCAAAAAAAGGAAGAGATCAAAAGTAAAATGAAAGATACAAATTATCTAGGTACTAGAAAAGAAGGGACTAATTGACTAATAACAATAGAAATCGACTTTGAAAATCGGAAGCCGATAAACTCAATACACCGGAAGAAAAGGAAAGTCCTCTAAAGGAGCTACAAAATGACTCCTAAAATCGTTCTAGAACATTAATTCTGGAACCGCTAGATTTGTAGTGGGACAACTCTTTGCAATTACGATATTGAATAAACTACCCAAGTGAAGGCTGTACTGTTAAGAAAATCAATATTTGTAAATTGGCCATAAATAACAATGCTCGAATAATAAAAAATCGAAAATTGTTTTATTAAAATAATTGGTAATAATTGAAAAATCAATTAATAAAGTAATGCTATATATAGAAGAATTATACAACGCACCTGACGAAACAATTAAAATAGAAAGTGGAGAAAACGTAGACATAGATCAAATGGGTCCATCTATAACAAAAGAAGAGTTTAATAAAGCGCTAAAAGAACTAAAATCAGGTAAAGCCTATGGCGTAGATAAGATACCAGGGGAGTTGCTCCAGGCGCTGAAAGAAAAAGAAAGAGATTATATTTACTCGCTAGTCAAAGACATATATGACACAGGAATTGTACCTACAGATTTTAAAAAGAGGACTATTTGATGGATATTTTAAAATCCATACAAATCGACTATAGAGACAGAAGAATGATAAAAGAACTACATGAAAAATAGACGGCTACCTTCAACATTAATGACTGTCAAAGAGAAGCAAAAATTCAAAAAGGAGTTAGACGGTTGTAATCTGTCTCCAATTTTATTCAATATCTACATAGAACAAATAATGAATAATGAAAAAATAGGGGGAGAAAGAATGCAAACTATAAGGTTTGTAGACGATATAGCGGTTATTACTCCGGACGAAAGAAACGTGCAGCGAACACTAGAATACATGGACGAAGTACTAAGAAAGTATTCGATTGAGATTAAGAAAAATAAAACGGAGGTAATGATATGCTCCAGAGCACCAGAAGCAGATGAAATAAAAATTCAAGACATCACTCTCAAACAAACAACATCTTATAAATATCTCGAAAGTAATATCAGTGAGGATGGAAGATGTGCTGAAGAGATTAAAAACAGAATAAGACAGACTAAGGTCGCTTTTAACAACAAAAATCACTACTGACATCCCAAAGTATGTCTAACAACAGGAAAAGATTAATTAAAACATGTATTTGGAGTACCGTATTATATGGGTCAGAAATATGGACGTTAGGGAAAAGAGAAGAACGCCTATTGGAAGCCTTCGAGATGTAGATATGGAGAAGAGTGATGAAGGTAAAATGGACGTTTAGAGTTACGAATAACCCTGTACTAGAACTAGTAGAAGAAAAGAGACTGTTGCTAGAAATTCTAAAACAAAGAAGACATAAATGGATAGGACACATGTATAGGAACAATGCATATATGGTACACAAGATAGAAGGTTTCGTGATAGGAGAAAAAGTCAGAAGAAGGCCATGTCTAGAATTCATGAAGCAAGTCATGAAATACGCAGATGCGAGAAATTACGCAGACTTAAAGGAAATGACTTGCGATCGTCAGAAATGGAAAGCTGCCAATCAATCCAGGGATTGAAGCTGAGAGAGAGGAAAGTAATAATCAATTTAATATTTAATGTATGGGGTGTCAACAAGAACACATTTACCCTCACTGTTACCTATATATTAATTGAAACAGATGAAACTGTGGATGACTAATAGTTTCATACATTTACTGTTTCCTTTTTCCACACATAATGAGTATTGGAAGCAATTAAAATGAATGCAGTCCAAATAAATGTTATTCTACAAGCATGTTAACTGTATTTTTGTTAAAAGTGTTTAGCTCAGTTTCAAAAAATAATTTAACATAATGTAGTTATGAGTAGATGAAGCTTTAAAAGTATATACATATAGATATAAATACTAAATAATGGAATAATGTCAGATATAACATAACTAAAATGAAGAGAAGAAAAACTAGAACAGGTTAATCTACTACTTAACTGTTAATCTACTATTTGACTGAATATATTTAATTCAATTTTTTTTTTGTTAATTGGTACAAATGAAATGTTGTAAGGTACTAATTACATCTAAAAAACCTCTATTGGGGAAATATGCAGTTTTTCCGAAATGTGTAACTCTAGACAGACTTACACCGTTCTTCCCGTAATCATACCTGTTAATTACTATTATTTGGCGAAATGTTGGTGTAAGTCTCTACAACGCACTCAACTAAAACTGCCGTACCTTCAACAAAGATTTGATATATGTAGTTAATAGTGGCCGAAAATTTTTAATATTCATAAGAAACGTGTTAAATCATGCAAAGTCTTGGAAAATTGAGAAAAATTCGAACGCCACTGGTAAAAATTCAACCTTTTTAAGATGGCGTCCCAAAGTGTGTTCTACTTTTTAAACCGTTCTGTGGGTGCTTATAATATATAGAGCACGAAAAAATAAATACTACCGTCATAAAATCCAAGTATAACAAGTTCTTCGCATGTTTCGTAAAAAATCTGTATTTTTCACTAAAAATGGTAAATATACCTATCTGAAGGATAATATAAATATGCACTACATCTTTTTAACTTTCAGTGTCGGGTTCCTTTTGCTCCAGGTTTTTGGTTTTGCGTTATGCACCAGAGGGTAGAGGGGTCCACTTACCTTTTAACCACTATGTCGCCACAGCTTATAGCGAAACCTTTTCACAGTAATTCTGCTTTTACTCGTACCATATTTTTTTTCATTCATGCACCCTTAACTTACCTAAGTGAAATACGGTCGCATCAACCGGGGTTCGAACACGCGGCCAATCGGCCGCATTTCACTATGACCATCTATACTAAAGGAGACTTCCAACCCTTCCAAGGACTGTCTTGGTGTCCGGAACCGAGTATTACTATGCTCGCCGCTAGCACGAGGCGCTGTGTTGACACAGCCTGGGGCACTACATTCTTAAAATACAGAAGTATATGTACGAATATGGTGTTGTAATTGATAGGGCGTAAGCAAAGAATACGTGGTGATATAAAGTGGATGTAGTATGTGTTTTATCTGCAGTTTACCTGCCAGATAAATGACTAGTGACGTTGGCAAGCATTTTCCCTATCCAATAGAATTTTAATCAGAATGAAGCTATTACCATTACGTTATGTAACCAAACAAGTAGTGTATGTAATTCAAACGTTAAAATTTTGGGACATACAACAATGTCAGCTTACGACGACACAATGAGCAGGTACGTGCTATGTTTGCAAGCGACCGCCTTGTCTGGCACAACTCTCGCCTTATCAATTGGAACAAGCTCTATATATACAAGGATGATTCACCAATTAACATAGGAGGTATTGGCATTTATATATATATATATATATATATATGTATATCAAGTTACAAGTGTCTATCTTCTTGTTTATAAATGTTATACATTTAATATTACTGTGGTGGTATTTTGTTAAATTGCAAAAATTCAATTTATTACCGCAAGAAATCTATGACGTGTCTGGAGTGTTAGGTGATTCTACCGCGTCATATCAAGTAATTAAGAATTTGTGGCGGGATTTCAAATTAGGAAGGAAGTCGTGTCAACATGTACCTGGTCCTAGACCACCAAAAACTGTTATCACTCATGAAAATATTGATTTGGTCCATGACATGGCACTAAGTGATCGCCGAATTACATATAGTCACATATATTGCTGAGACATGTGGCTTTTCCATTGGAGGGGTTGAGAAAATTGTGCACGAGGAATTCGGTCTGAAAGAAGTCTGTGCACCATGGATGTCGAAAATGGTGTGGGCCAGGTTTCTCCTTGTTGCGAACAATTTGAGATTAATGGACACGGATTTGGATGGATTTTTGGAAGGATTTGTAACTGGAGATGAAAGCTGGGTTCATCACTTTCATCCACAGTCAAAACGGCAGAGTATAGAATGGTGACATCGTGGTTTCCCACCCCCCACGTAAGTTCCGTGTGACTTCATCAGCCGGAAAGCAGACCTGTGCCGAGTACTGAATGAGGTTACTCACGAGTTTTTTTTTGCGAGTACTGCATTAAAGTATTCATGAGTACAACGTTAAGAGTACTTATTAGTTAAATACATAGGAGTAACGAGTAGTACTCGCAACTCGTGGTGCAAAATTACGAGTACAGCACACGAGTACTTTCGTCTGACAGTGACAGTGACAGGTGACAGCTGCAATTAATAGTTTGGTTTGACTATTTATTTTGCTTTGCAAAAATTTCCTTAAAATAAAAGAATGCCAAACAAAACTTCACTGTCACTATTACTGGTGTTAGTTTTAGCACTTGTTGATGGCCGGGGTGGCACGTATTCTGCGTCTGAATCTGTAGAATGAGGTTCGCGCATAGAAGCAGAACTGTTATTATCAGTCTTAGACATGATAAAGTTTTTTTTGTACACTAAAATCTAATAATAATACACTTCAAGCAAGCCAACTGCTACTGGGACACCGACACTGTGGGTCACCCGCCACTGTGGGTCTGTCACTCTGTAACTGAACTTAATAGGAATGAATAATAAATCAAATCCCCATTCAATTTTTACGTAGACAGGGGGATCACAGTTATATATATAAGAAATCAAATATTATAGCTTCAACTGGTTTTGTATTTAATGTCCGAATTAGGGGAATCACATACTTGCAAAAATACTCGTAAATACATTGAGTACTTATTACGAGTACTTGCGATAATTATCACGAGTACAAGTAACGAGTATTAACAAAAAAAAATACTCATGAGTACTTCGAACTGAGTACTTACAGTACTCGAGTACAAATTTAAAGAAAAGTATTGAGTACTTGCCCAGGACTGCCGGAAAGATAACAGGAAGAGTTGTTATGGCTATAAAACAGAAAAGGCGTGATAAATTGAAACGCTGTGTTCTGTTTCACCAAGAAAATGCTCCCGCTCACAAGAGCTGTGCTTCTATGGTTGGATTTGAAACTTTAGAGCAACCCCCATAGTCGCCCCCCAGTGAGTTTTATCTGTTCCTCAAATTAAAAGAACATCTTTGTGAAGAGGTAGCAGCTGCTGTGGGTGAGTGGTTCGCAGTGCAGGACAAAGAATTTTTTTCTAAAGGCATTCAAGCTCTGCATCATCGTTATACTAAGTGTATTAACCTTCTAAGGGATTATGTTGAAAAGTAAAGTTGTTTCAAATGTCTAAGTCATTTGCTTCTATACCAGGGACAGTAGATGATGAACCAGCCTCGTACATTGGCGATATAAACACAGCTATGTAATTTATTTTTTCTGAATTGAGTACACGTCTGTAAATTGCTAAATACGTTTCTTTACATCCCATCTGTCACATGTCGCTCTTATTTCCCCAGTATTAGCTCCAACAGACCTTAATTTTTGAGTTTAAGTGACACGTTGCATATCCATTATTCTAATCAAAACCTAGAACTAATAAGCAGGAAAACTTTCCGAGTAAAACAACTCGTGCATTTGCAACAAATTGTAACAAAATGCCTGGAGTAATCGGCGTTTGGCTTGTGATCTTAGGAAATTACCGAGTACGTTTACGTGAAACAAGCATGCAGTACCTGCGGTTATTGCTTTTCTAATGGCTATTTGTTTTTTAATTTATTTACCTTTTGTTAATTGTTTTAAAAGGTTGCTGAATCTTTAAAAAGCCCAAAGTGGCAGTCGCAGCTTGTGAAACGGAAAGCTCGTTTAAAAATAAAAGCCCGAGGAACGTAAATTCGAGTTTCGAGTGATCCCTCCGAGTTTACGCGTTTTAACAAGTTTAACTCTAACATAAAGTTGTAATATAATGGACGTTCCCACGAGAGGCGCCCATTTGCATCACTTAGCATAGCCACTGTGAAAACAGAGGTGTGGAACTGTGGATGGACGTCCAACGTGTGGGCGAAACGCCACGACCGCGATATGATCTTCAGCATAAAAATCTTAATTTTTATTTCTACCTGTTTAGCTTTACCGTGCATGCATAGATAGTGTTGGAGAGGTTAAAGTTGAAGTTTACGCTCTGCTTTCGAAAATCATTAATCTTGCACAATTTCTAGCTTTCTGTATGTGCTAGACTAGCCACTAATGATTAAAAACTTCTTTCATTAATTTTGACGAGACATTTCACCTTTTCAAGGTTTTCCTCTTTTTTGCATTTGTAATACTGAACTGTTCGTTGAATTTCTTGGATAATTGAATTTTATGATTTCCTTATAACTTTTAATTTTTCTACTGTCCAATTTCATAAGTATAAGCAAAGTATTGGTTTTCTGAAAAGTTTAGAATCTGAATTCGTAATAGATTTACTATAGACCGGTGTATGAGATTACCCTGGAAAACAAAAAAACGCCTGAAAATCAGTGGTCGTCACATACGCCAGATACAAAAACAAAGGCTTCGTTTCTTGTATGAATATTTAGATATAATAAATTCTTATATAAGACAATTCCAGTCTTTATGTAAAAAATATATTACGTGGCATAAATAAAATTTAACATCATATAAAAATTATTATTTCCAATCGTGTTTGGGAGGGTACGTAGAACCGTCGGTCCCGGTTGTCATATGAACATATTTGACAATCGTAAACCATGTAGTGGAACTTCTCTTCTCTGTTCGACGGGTTACGCTAGTCTCTTCCCCGGCATACGTGCAAAGACGGCTCATAGAACCTACTTCATTGTAGATAATTAACAGGTCATTGGTCTATGCACAAAAAAAGAAGAAGATAAAAAATACTCTGGGGGAGTTTGTTAACTTTTTGAGTTTTACTTATAAACATTGTGTTTGTCTTATACGCGCAATATGAACTAAATTTAGTATTTTTTACAGTTACATTTTTTACTAACCCTATTTTTGTTAGCACTATTTTACCAACTAAATTTTTAAAGAAGGTTCTCTTAATGGTTTATTTGATATGATGACATCCTTGATCGGCGTAATGTTGCTAGCACTATTATTGCTGGCGATATTTTTATGTAAGTACTACTTCTTTTGAAGCACACTGTTTTTGACGGTTTATTTTTACCATTAGCATTTTTAGTACCCACAGAATTATCCGGAGATATCGCCAGAAGAATAGTGCTGGATAATAGTATGTAGCACTATTTTTGCCGATGACATTTTTACCTATTATTACATTTGATGATGTATTTTTATCAGTAGTATTTTCGGTAGTATTATTTGTCATCGGTGCTGCTTTTGCTGTGTAGTATTTTTACGTGTCAATATCTTTTTCCAGTAATGTTTTTGGTGGTGAAATCATTAATCGGTGCTATTAGCAGCGCTAGCACTATTTTTGTTGGCGACATTTTAACCTGTCACTTTGTTTAGAGAACACTATTTTTGCTATTAGTATTTTTAGAGGTTTATGATTTGATTGCATGTATTATCCAGCGCTAATTTTTTATTGATATTTCAGTATAACTATATTAGGTGACGCATTTTTTGCAATAGTATTTAGGGAATGACGTTTTTTATCGATGCTATTTTTGCTGGCAACTTTTGACCGTCCATATTTTGCCAGTAGTATTTTTGGTGGTGCAATCTATGAACAGCACTATTGATGATAGCACTATTTTTTGACAACATTTGAAAATGTAGCTCTTTTTATAGAACTCAATTTTTGATGGTTTATTTGTGCCATTAGTATTTTAAATGGTGCATCATTTGACTGGAGTTATTATCCAGCACTAGTTTTCCTAATGACGTTTTTAGCGTCACTGTATTAGGTGACATTTTATCACTACTTAGTATTTTACGAGTGACCTTTTTCATCAATGCTATTTTTGCTGGCAGCAGTTGACCGTCCTTATTTTTTCCAGTAGTATTTTTGATAGTACAATCTTTGAACAGCACTATTTTTGCCAACATTGTTACCTGTCACTATATGTATAGAAGGCAATTTTTGATAGTTTATTTTTGCCATTAGTATTTTTACTGGTGCACGATTTGACTTGAGCTATTATCCAGCACTATTTTTCCTAAGGCTATTATTAGCATCACTGTATTGGGTGATGTATTTTTAACAGTAATATTTTTGATAGTACCATTTTTTACCGATGCTATTTTTTTACATTACTGCTATATAGCATCATTTTCTTTCGCTGTCAATATTTTTTTATTAGTATTTTTAGTGGTGAAATCTTTGTCCAGCGCTATTGTTGCTAGCAGTATTTATTTGCGGGATTTTTACTTGTCACTATTTTCAGAGAATTGTAGTTTTTATGGTTTACTTTTGTTGTTAGTATTTTTAGTGGTGATTGATTTGACGGGTGATGATGATGATTTCTGTGAGTCGGAGCAGGCTCCTGCATTTAGGTCACCACGGCCCATTGTGCTCCCTTGGGGTTACAAAAGACTTCACTCCCTGAACAGGTCAGTCGCTTCGGCGAAGGACAGAATCCTGTTCAAAGGCATGTCTTGAATGTATCTTGCTTCAAAAAGGGGAGAACCAAGGTGTTTGCGTCTTAAGGCCGCTAATGCCTTGCATTTGCAGAGGACATGTTCAGAGGTTTCCTCTTGCTCTTGACATTTCCTACACTGGTTGTTTAACACAACCCCTATAGTGTGGAGATGACTGTTCAGGTCTCCGTGGCCTGTCGTCCTCTTTAATTTCAGAATATAGTCTACCGATTTAGGCGAAGGGCTCTTGATGAAAGCTGTAGCCTGTCTGGGTGTGAGTCTGGAGGTCCAAGAATACTGAAAAGCGCATTTGTGTGATTCCAGATCTCATGCTTCACATGTTTGGGGGTATTCCAAAAGCTGGCTCTGGACCTACTAAAGGTTCAGAGACCCCAGCCACAGCTAGGTCATCAGTTTCCTCATTGCCACTTATTCCACTATGGCTCGGAACCCATAGGATTTTCACGTAATTCTCAGCTGAGAGTTTGACGAGTGTGGCTCGACATTCTTCAACAAGCCTGGACCCTATCTTGGGAGTTATTAGGGTCTCAATGGTCGCTTGACTGTCCGAGCAAATATAGATGTATTTACCTCTGTAACTTCTATTGTAGTTTTCATTTGCACAGGCGGTAATCGCGAAGATTCCTGCCTGGAAGACCGTAGGATATTTGCCTAGGGCAAATTTGAGTTTGGTCCTGGGTTTGTCCCCATATACACCGGCGCCGGTACCTTTTCTATTCCGTGACCCGTCTGTATACCAAACTAGGCCACCGGGTTTAACAAAGGGCCGATCGTCTGAGAACCATTCTTTCCGAAGAGGGATGTGAACCTTATAGGGTATGCAAAAGGAGAAGTAGGAGGTCATGTCATCACTTCCATTGAAGAAACGCGAGTGGTCGCCCTCAATTTGGAGGCAACTCTGGCATGTCCTACGTTTTTCTGAGTTGGTTCCTATTGACCCGTACACATCAAACTATGCGTTGCCGCTCGAGCATCGGCCTCAATCACAAGGTGAAGGGGCGCGAGTCCCAGTAGCACTTCCATGGCCGCTGTCAGGGTTGTTCGCATTGCGCCCGTAATGTCCAGACAAGCTAATCTTTTGCACACGGGCAAGTGTCGTCCTTGTAGTGGTCAGTTCTGATCGTGGCCACCAGACAAGGGCTAGGCATGTTGACGGGTGAGATTGCCCAGCACGTTCTTAGCATCTATACTTCGTGGTATATTTCAGTAGTATTTTTGGTAGTGAATTTTCAAAACTTTAATGTTTTTCAAAACAATATATTTTAATTTTTACTTATCTGATGGATATGTAAATAATCAAACATAAAACAATCTTGTATATTTTTTAATATTGCAAATTTAACTAAACAATGAGCTTTTATTATAATATTTTATTTTAAACGTTTGGATTCCATTCCATCCTTAACATTGAAGTAATAAAATGAAACCTTCAAATTCCCACATTATTTCGAAATTGCATTTTATATTCCACAAATTTATTCAACAGTGGATTCATTAATTTACTTTCATGTTTGTCGTGTTTTGGGTTAGATTATGTTACCGAAAGGTGCACAAATCGTTAAAATTTCCAAGAACAAACGTTTTATAATTAATTTAAATCAAGGTTTTATTATTTAAATATGCAGTGGATTGCTTAATTAATTTGAACTTAGTTTTCAAGTTTAGGTTGTGATCTTGCTATGTGTTGAAATACGCATATGACTTTAAAATTAGTAGAGCGGAATCTCGTCTGTGTTTAATTGCATATCCGAATGCAGATTTACTCTAAGAAAATGCATTTATAATTGTGGCAATTATTAAAATTAATATTCGTCGAATAAGCATCATAAAGTCGTTTATAGACATTGATACTCTCACGCGAGCCTGTTAAAAGTAATTAACATTGAATATAATTATTCCCGAGTGCTGTAGCAAATGCAATGAGTTATTGCGATAATTAATTATCGCTTGCCATTCCAGGTTTTGGAGTTTTTCCAAAATCTTTGGATTCTTTGGAATGCTTTTCACTTTTAGTTGTGTGTGTAAAATAAAGGTTTTGTTAGGTAAGAAATGTTTTGTTAGTAACGCAATTCTAAGTAAATAGTAAACCTAAATTCTTGTATACGTGGTAGAATTAATCTAATTAGTTTTCGCATCCAAAATTAGTGGTGTAAATTTTATCAACTGAATTAATTTCAGCGAATAAATCCGTCCAATTCAATCCAAATTGCTGCTCTAATTTGTATGCTATTTGTTTCACTGTATCAATTTACTCTGTAAAATTGAGTTTCCCTCAAATTTACTTTAGTGATTAATGTTTGATTTGTCTCGACTTCCAGTCCTTTATGTAGCTTTTCACACGACTTCTACTACAGTTACTTCCTGATTATGCGATTTGTGTTGAAATACCTCAGAATAGTCGCAAAGCCTGCTTTATGCAAGGTTTACAAGCTCAGTATGCGCTTTATGTCTTCCTTGGGCATCCTGAATCTTGTTCGGCGAGCGGACTCGATACAATTTACGTCAAAAGTGATTACAGAGTGACCATAAACGAGAATAATCCATAAAATAGCCATAAAATTAATTCAGTCCGTGTTGCACAAAAACGTGAACCTTCTTGTCTAGCCGTATGAGGAATTTAATTATAAATAACTTAATTGAATATTTAATATTGGCTATCGGTAACACGCCGATAATTACTACTCGTAATGTAACGTAATAAAATTTAAATGAGTGAAATATGAGGAGACCTACACGCTCTCTGGGCTTCTTTAGACCTGCTGCGGTCACGGTTTTATAATTTATTCCACTTTTTGATTAAATACATCGAGTTACTTAAAGAATGTGCATTTTTAAATTGGCTAATTAATAATAAATATACGTACGAACACTAAGTCAATTAAAAGAGATATGGAAACAGTTAAACTACACATGCAACCACTCCGAGAAGGCGGAGTTGAAGCCGTGTCCCATAGTATAGAACATAACCTCAAATCTGAAGATCCTCCGCGATTTTCTCGCTTTTGTGTTCATCATCATAATCATTGGCCCATTTCAACCCACTGTCTGGTGTAGGCCTCCTCAATTTTTTGTTAGTTGTTGTGGTCTTGAATTTTTCTGATCTACATCAAACCCCTGCATGTTTTTTAATAACATCGAAGCATCTCATCCGAGAGCATCTTCTTGTTCTTTCATCTCTATAACTGTATTCCATCTATTTTCTGATTGTGGAGCCATATGTTTCACAAATATTGTGTTTCTTAAGTTTTGTTGAATTAATACTGGGGCACGATGCAAACGCCGACTTCTCCCAGTGGTTGCGTGCAACGTTTCGCTGCTTCCAGATCTGTATTAATTGGTGCTAGGCTACCTCATTCTACCTGTTACAACAGTGTTTTAAAATCATCAATTTATGTAGTAGATGCCTAACATTATTATTATTTAAAAAAATAGTGGAAACGCTTATTCTGTGTGTGCTAATTAATCCTGAATTAAGAACATTTTGTTTAAAATTAGCTAAATTTGTAACTATGAGAATTATAATAATTGAGAATTGGATTAATTGATATTTTTCCAAAAACTAAACTTTTGATGATTACAGTGTTCATAATCCATTGTTTTGCTGATGTAAATGGAGAAGATAAGTCTAGTCTAAATATTTACATTATTTGCGATTGTGTGGTATTTTCTATACTTAAAATAAAATTAGTGGAAATGACCTGTTTGTATGTACTAGTGAAGATTAAATTTGTACTTTAAGATTGGGCGAGTTGACCGTATAATAATTTAACATTTCAGAATTTGATTTCTTGATGTTATTCAAAAATAAACCCTTTAGTGATCACCTTGTGTTTCAATTCGTGCTTTTGATGTTTCAAAGGAAACATATTAATTAGGAAGATTTATATTATGTTAAAGTATGCAAATTTCATGCATTCATTTACATATTTAAAAAAAAAATGGGAAAATGTATAGGTCTGCACATTAATTAGCATTAAATGTAGAAATTGGGGTAAAATTGGTAACTAGGACAATTGTACCGTTGGAGAATTTGGTTGTTTGATGTTTGTTTACAAATTAACACTTTGGTAATATAATATGCTACAGTACGTTGCTTGGTATGTATGGAAGGAAAAAATCAAATATTTAATGTTCAGACTATACGGAGCGATCAGAGAAATCAGTCGTGAAATTTAAAACTAAAAGCAAATGATGTTCCATTTTTTTCACTTTTGACAACTGTTAACGTTTCAAATTTTATTATTTTAATAGAATTACATTTTAGCTTATGATCAACAGATTCGAACTTTGATTGGTTCTAAGTAAGTCTTTCTAACAGCTATTAATCTAGCAGTTCTTTTATTCACTACATTTAATGCGACACATATTTGTTAATTTTTTACAATTAGTGCAATTTTTTTCGCTGAAGAGCAGATAATATGATTAATTGAATAGGCGATTAATATTTAAAAAAAGGTTTTGGTGGCATTCTGTAAATACAAATAAATTGCGTATGGGAAAACTTGACTTTAACCCTGCTTCAGGTAATCACTGCCGTGGCACACTAACCCAGGGGAGCCGACGGTTTTAGGTACTCTCCGAGGCACCAGGGTAGCAGTGTGTGAACGTAGGTTTTCGGTCATCTATAGCAGGTGGTGACCGCGCGGATCGCTGCTTAACTGTAGATACTGTTTAACCAGTACTCGCATTTGTCCGCCACGTTCGCTTCTCGGCGGAAATTGATAAACCGGAAATACGTCATCGATGTTGCTTGCTCATTAACTACTTTTATCGAATTATACGTAATGGGTAGCAATATATATCATATGAAACACACAGTTATTAGAATATTTTCGAAAAGCTTACCACGTAAGTCTAATACTTTTGTTTTAGTATGAATTTTTTTGTAATAATCCGCAAACGCTTCCACATTTAACTGTAATAAATGTTTTTATTTGTCTCAGTATAATAACAATGTTAACCTTTCGGTTACAACTCGGAATATCAATATTGAAATTTACTGTTATTTTAACAAGTCCTTAAGAATTCAAGTTTTAGTAAAAATTACAGATTATAGATAATCTCAGAACATTTGCATTAGATAAATGAAACTAAATTGCCTTTGGGAAATGTTTGCGTGGATAGCGGAAGACTGTCCCTAACTCGGCAGCCACTTTAAACCTGTTTATGGTAGGGGGGCTACAGTTTTAGGTGCTCTCCGAGGCATCAGGCTAGCAGCGTGTTAGCGTGGATTTTCGGTGCCTAATCTAAGTGGTGACCGCGCGGATTGTTGCTTAATTATGAATACTGAATGTTAACCTTTCGGTTTGAAGTCGGAAAATCAATATTGAAATTTACTGTTATTTTAACAAGTCCTCAAGAATTCAAGCTTTAGTAAAAATTACAGATTATAGATAATCCCAGAACATTTGCATTAGATAAATAAAACTAAATTGCCTTTGGGAAATGTTTGCGGGGATACCCGAAGACTGTTCCTAAATCGGCAGCCATTTTAATCCTCTTTATGGTAGCGGGCTACAGTTTTAGGTGCTCTCCGAGGCGTTAGGCTAGCAGCGTGTTAGCGTGAAGTTTCGATCACTGATCTAAGTGGTGACCGCGCGGATTGTTGCTTATTTTTGAATAGTGTTTTGACGAGTACTCGCATTTATCCGCCACGTTAATCCTGGACTACTTTCGATAAACCGGAAATACTTCGTCGATGTTGCTGTACGTACTTAATTGTCCATGAACTACTTTCATCGGATTGTACCTAATACATAGCATATAATAGTATATAATATATCAAACACCTAGCTACTAAGTTTTTTTCATGAAGCGTACCATATGTCTAATATTTCTTTTATTATCCATTTTAGTAATAATCCTCAAACGCGTCCACAGTTAACTGTAATTAAATTTTTTACTTGTCGCAGTTTAATGACAATGTTAACCTGTCGGTTATAAGTCAGAAATTCAATAGTGAACTTTATTGTTATTTTAACAAGTCCTCAAGAATTCAAACTTTCGTAAAAGTTACAGATTACAGATAATCCCATAACCTTTGCATTACATAAATAAAACTAAATTGCGTTTGGGAAATGTTTGTTGGGGATACCCGAACACTGTTCCGCACTCGGCTGTCACTATAAACTTGTTTATGGTAGGGGGGTCTACAGTTTTAGCTACTATTCGAGGCACCAGGGTAGCAGCGTGTTAGTGTAGGGTTTCGGCTACCCATCCAAGCGACGACCGCGCGGATCGTTGCTTAACTTTGAATATTATTTTGACCAGTACTCGTATTTGTACGCCACGTTGCTCCTCGGCTGCCTACAATAACCCGGAAATAACTCATCGATGTTGCTATACGTACTTGATTCTCCATGAACTATTTTTATCGAATTATACTTAATTAGTAGCAGTATACAATTCATCAAACACACAGTTATTAATATTTTTTGTGTAACCTACCATATAAATCTTAATATCAATTTTTTGGAACAATTCTCAAACGCTTCCACAGATACTGTAATTAAATTTTTTGTTTGTCGCCGTATAATTACAATGTTAACCTTTCTGGTTTAAGTCAGAAATCCAACTGTGAACTTTACTATTAGTTTAACATTAACAAAGTTTTAAGAATTCAAGCCTTGGAAAAAATTGAAGATTACAGATAATCCCAGAACCTTTGCATACGAGTGTTCCCTGACAGCACTACGCGTGTATGACACAAACGAGACGGCATGTTGCACACACGTTAATTCTCTTTAATTATCGATAAGGAAGAAGTCAGTAGCTTGTCAGTTTGTTTAGCAGTTCTGGTGACGTTTACAATTAAACCTTCGGGATATCAGATTCGCGGAATTTTTTTTGTGTCGCCCCGTGTAGTGTGTTTCCGAGAAATAAATTAATATCTAGAAACATCATCTTGCTATTCCTTCACCGTTTTAATTAAGTGTTCAATTACACGCAAATAAGGCCCGCAGATACGCAACTAATGATAGTTGCACTAAAAATGTGCGAGCAACAAGTTCTTCCATAAATTTGGAGTTGTTATCTCAGACGAAGATTGTAGAACGGGAAATGATAACCTGTAGGATAATTACAGAAATTGCTCCAGTAAGAATCCGCCAATAATTACAAGTTAATGGGATCAGATATAACCAATATTTTACAACATAACCTACATAACATATGCTGATCCGAATACGATAAACTCGTTTTATAAGGTTAGTAGGGAATCATTTCAAACTTGGATATGGAATTTTAAAAAGGTACAAAAATGGTGAAATAATGAACGGTTTATCAAAAAAGGACTTCTTGGCAGAATGCAGTTTATGAATTATTTATTTTCTACGCACAAACTAGCTGTCGGTATGACACTCCCAAACCTTCCACGCATACCCTTAGATGTTTTCCCAACCTGGAGGCTTTCGAACCGACTCATAGCCTCCATGATACTTAGCTTTCAGAAGATTTATTTTTGCTTACAACCAACATCTTTCCATGTTCCCGAAGACGTCCTGTACGGCCCAAGGCGAGAGATCTGTAATCCTCGTTTTGATTAAGACATGCCACTAGCTGAGAAGGCATAAAATTATCGCCAACGGCCATGGAAAGTTGCAACTATCTTTATTTTCCCTGTCATCTGATTAAAATCGAACAGATTTAAGCGTTTGCATTAGCCGGTTCTGTTTATATTAATTTCACTCCCCTTTTCCTAAATTTGGAGCTGATTTTTAAATACATAGAATCCCTGTATATTTGTTTAGGATTACCGGTCTCAAACTGTAATAGAATTTGCTTCCAATGACGTTTCTAGTTAGTATGTGCATAAAAATAATTTAAGACTAATTCACAATACTTTACTGTAGGATATCATTGACTTATAAACCAGGAAGACAATCAATGATGGAAAGGTAGAAATACATTTCTCTTCATACACCCACTATTAGTGTGAAAACGCACAATATGTAGAAAAATGGTTATTTGTGGCCTGCAGAAATTCACTCGATGTTAGAATTGAAAACCAATTATTCATATAAGCATGTATGAGAGGTAACAACTGCATACAAACGTAGGAAGAAAATAAGCAACAAATCAGAATTTTTCCATATTTGCATACACGAGCCTATACATCATTTCCTACAAATTGAAATCTACATAACCACTACTTGTATCTAAGAATAAATATCTGAATGTGTATGTTCTATAATGTGTGCGGTGTTTGCCTCCATAAATTTATTAGCTTGAATGGTAATTTATTACATAATGCCTGAATCGAGTACAAGGAGTTCGTTTTGTGAATTTTCCAATTTAAAGTATAATCATTTTCAGAGGATTTTTTGTTCTTCTTTGGTTAAACCAGTAGTAATTGTTTATATTTATAACATGTACTTTTTGGCAAAGTGTAAGTACAAGGTTATCTCGTACCTCATGCAATAACTTCATAATTTATCATTACCTGCTAGATAAATCTTCACTATCGAACCATTGAGATAACTCAGCAGGCATTTGCTGAACAGGAAAATACTTTTTTGGTACGATTTTTTTAGTACATTCTTTCACAGTTTTAGTACTTCCATTTCACTTGGTAGCTTGCGGTGTTCTTAACCTTTTAACACATGCATACATTCCATTTTCATAAATATCTCTAATACCTGAAATGTTAATTCCAAACTACATATGTTAAAATATTGTGTATACTTCTCGAAACTTTGGAAAGCCCTGTACCACCACATTATTTAGAATATTAAATACGTATTTCGGCAAGTACGCTCCTACTGAAGCTGGCAACTTAATTGCCAAAATACATATTTAGGAATTTTAAATATCGTGGTGGTAACGGGTTTTCCAAAAATTTGTATACCTACTTGAACCACCGTCTCTATCCAAGCCAACTAAATACTTCTCTACCGCAGAAAGGGCAAAGTTTAAAATAGACGTTCAACAGGATTGGTTAAGAAAACAGTGACATCAATATTAATATTTCGGTTTCTATTTTTTACAATTTTGATATTTTTTTTAATTAGAAGTTGCCAAAGCAACCACATCCCAGCCCGCTTACCTTGGAGCAGCGCATGTAGTATAACATGTCCACCCGTTAAAACCTCCACAAACTATGCTATCGGGTCACCCCCGTTGCTCCAGAACTAATTAAAATGCGGGAGTCGAACTCGGATCCACTGGCTGCGAGGTGAATTCTAACCACTGGGCCAAGCATTCCCCAATTTTGTTATTAAAACTGTTCTTTTTAGAACTGATCTGTTATAATGATCAACTTAAATAAATGTAAATATTTGCATATATACTAGACCGATTTATATAGGTTATGTAACATCATCTTCGAAACTATAACGTCACGCTCAAGAAAAAATAAATTTAGCCTCATTGTACTTGACTTAAGCTTCATACTTGAATATATAACGAAAACATAACTTCTTCATGGGTTTGTCTAGGGGTTATTTATCATCCACGGTTCCAGATTGAACCTATTTTTGAAAGAGTTATACGTTTTCTTACTCTCTAACTTATTGTCATGGCTCCAATAGCGGCACAGCAAGCGCACAGTAAGGTTATGTTCCTGTTTTTTCTCCAGTGGGTTACGTGCTGTCCATTCTCGATATGTTCTTGGTTGAAAATAACCTTAAAATTTATTTTGTACAGCTTGCGATCCTTACAAGCTTATTAAAATAAACTTGTGCTTATTTTATTAATACAATAGATAAAACCTGTTCTAAAAAGGCACAAGAAATATTCCCGGTCTTTACTTGCGCCATTGCGAAATTGATAACTGTGGACAGTGATTTTTGTATTCGTTTTTCGACGGCGTCAACGTCCCACTACCGACATCCTTCCCTACCACGTGCTTCTCCTCAGCACGGGGGAAATACTACTTAACGTTGTATCCGAGCGATTCTTACACTAGTGCTGAAAATTGTTCTCTTAGTTGATCTAATAAATACTTAAATATTCTCTTTACCTTTTGTTGAACTAGATTATTGCATAGCGTTTAACAAATACATTTTGGTACCTGCGGTATTTTAACAGTTTGCTGTATTTTTAGATCTTGTTAAAATGTATCTAACAATTTGAAGACATTACAACATATACATGATTAATGTATTCGCTCAAAATAGTGACTTGGGGATAAGTGCATTGCCTAAGAGAGAAACGAGAAACCTTAACTGTACCAAAATTTTAGATGTTATATTTCGTCTTTTTTATTTTTTTGGTAACTGTACGTTTTCAAAATTAGCTAAATTATGCTTTCGAATATGTAAAATCAACGATAACATCTCTTAAGAAGATACAGATGGCCAGTGCTTCTATGGATCTGACTGCCCCGCATCAGACAATAGGGGGAAGTGTGGTAAGCACTACGCCTTGAACACCTCTGTTGTATTTTTCTCGCACACAAGGAGCACAGCATACAATTTTTAAATAACGGGGTATGCTCTTGACAAGCTTTCGCAGCCAAAATTTGAATCCTGGACATTTTGCGTTGTAGACTACTAACCTAACCGCTCAACCAATAGATCTGATTATAATTAACAACAGCATCTAAACTTTCTGTTCTGAATTACTATATGTAATAAATAATCTTTTAAAACATTTATGTCGACATGTTGACTCTTTGGTATAACTGATAATTTTCATGTGTTTTTACAAAATAGCTGCCATTACCAATCCAATTGTGTAAAGATTTTAGCTACAAGTTCTCTTCTTCCGATGTTTAACTTTCTTAAAAGATTCTAGGTACAGCTACTACTTTACATAGATAAAGTAATATGACAAACGCTTCAGCCGCGTATTATTACCGCAGGGGGTTACTAAAACTTAACCATTTTGATTGAGCCCATTAAGAGCCCACAAAAGTCTTGATAGGGCCATCTAGATGCTAAGGTGCAATCTTAAAGGTTAAATATTTCCGTTACTGCATTGTACGTTAACCGCTAAGCCCTTGCTCTAGTATGCAATAAATTCTCTGCAGAAACGACATGATCTTAGCTATGGTACAAAAACCACGCCGCTTTAATTATTTAGCCTGAATCTGTTAAATTAAATTATCGAAAATTATGTTATAACTATTTTATATACCATTTAATATGTTTATAAATTCCAATGTTATTAGCGAAAGCATTGATCGGAAACAGAAAAATCAACATCTGTTACCATATCAAATATCTGCATCTACAGTTGAATTAAATTACAAATTTACAGGTCTACTTTTTCTTTTCTTATGCGGTAATTTACACTTTTACAAAATGCACGACGCAGCAGGTTTCCATTTCATAACCTTTTTATGTAATATCGGCGTCAATTTATCAGATTGAATGGGCGATTTTTACATTTTATGCCTGCATGGTGCTGATGTATTGATATCTTTCCAATTACTTGTTGCTTAGACATTTTATTTCTTTTTTGTTGCAGGATAAGAATGCCAATTCAGAAAATGCTCCATCTGGTTGGCCGTTGTGTCTGGGATCATCTGGAGTGATAATCCAGTTGGGTCCCTTTTCCCCGACCTTAGTTCGCAGTGCAGACTGCTACCTTTGCCTGAGGAGCCGCAGTGCTCCCGGCCTAGAAGTGGCCCTTATCTGGCGCAAATCCGCCCAAATCCACTGCCAAACGTTCGCCGAATTCAGGAACCCTTTGCAGAACTTCGATGAAATCATGTGTTCAACCCTCACGTCCGTAATGGATCTGGAATGCGCCGCCGCCATGGACGACTGCGAGGGAGTCGACTTACCAGAACTCTTGCAGAACCTGCTTGTTTCCGTAGAGCACGCTATCGAGCGAGTTCCTCTGGACGACCTCGCGAATCCTTGTCCGCAATGTTTGCAATACGTGCCTTTGAACAGACAAGAGCAAGAATCCGACAATACGACATGTTCCTGTCAGTGTTCGTGTCGCATGCCGGAAGCCCCGGTGCTCAAGAAAGACACATCCATTCAAACTAGTCCCATGTTCGAGTTCGCTGGACCTATTCCGCACATAGACAGCGATGAAGACGAAGATAAAGACTCGATTCAATCCGGTAAGTCTAGGTTTTGTTTGTTTGTAAATGTTTACAGTTTAAATATTTATAGTTGGATAACCTTACATTCACATTTAAATCTACAAGTTTAAACTGAGACAAAGAATGATACATATATTTTTAAATATTTGCTGATGGGCCATATAATTGAAATTTGGTCGAAGAAGAAATTATTGGTTTAATCACAGTGAATGTACTAAATCGATATGGAATAATATAAATCATTATTTTAGCATTTTAAGAATCTTAAAAATTGGTAGAAAGTGAGGATTTTCTTAAAAACCTAGCAATCGATAAGTTTTCCAAAGATTACAGTGCTGAATGTTTCAGAATTCGGATCAAGGAATATGCTGAGAAGTTAGGAAGTATGGGGTATTTTGTCATGTTGTACATACGTATAGACTAACACATAGCAAAGTTCCATGCTTGACATAAAATGATTGTCTGAATATTAGATTTTTGTAGAAGTTTGGGTTTATGAATGTTAGAAAAATATTAAATTCTAATATAGCAATTACGAACTGCGTCCCAACAGTAATGAAAATGATTTCCAAGAAAACATTTCAATCAAAAAAGCTTTAAAGTAAGTTCCCTGAAACCGAACACAACGATCCCAGCGGCGCTGCCATTCTTCGTAGCAGTCTTGTGAGAGGCTCTTCATCGCGGCGGACTGGACGTTTTCAACAATACCAAAATGGTGTCCTTTCAGGTGAGTTTTGATTTTGGCGAACAAAAAAGTCACACTGTGCCAAGTCAGGGCTGTAGGGTGGGTGATGAAGGGTAGGGATGATTTTCAGTCCCAAAAGCTCCCTCACAGCCAATGATGTGTGACTCGGCGGATTGTCATGGTTTTTAGGATCTTCGTTTTGGCAATATCGGGGTGTCCTCGCAAAACCCTTCTCCTCAAACGCTCCAGGATCTGAAGATAAAAACGACGCTCAACTGCATTTACGTCCGTGACGAGAGTGAAACATATGAATGCACTTTTGTAACGTACCGACTCCTACAAAAGCTCCATCCCCACTTTCCTTATGTAGTCCATATGGAAAGCATAAAAATCATTCTCATTACTTTTGGGACCGACCTCTTATGAAATATGAGAATTTAAGGTTGTTATGAAAAATTGGCAGAAAATGATGTTATGATTGTTTTAATTATTTATGGTACAAATAGACAAACATTCAAAGAGTTAGGTTAGTTGTTTTGTGCTTCTCTCATGCTTAGAAGTATATTGGTATAAAAGTAAAAAAAAAGCAAAATTCAATGGTATAAAAAATAGCAGACTGTCGTATTATACAATCTTCGTTTTAAAGCTTTCCAGAAGTTTGTTTGGTGTATGTTGTAGACTATATTCTCAGAAATTCGAAGATGTTGGATATTAAATCATTGCTTGTATACGTGCAGACTGAACTTTCGAAACCAAAAATTACAAAAAATAGAGTAACATCTATTGTGTAAATGTTTGCTTGTTGTAAGGTTTTGTGGATGTTTTGCAAGAATCTATTATCTAAATGTATGCTGGTTATAAGGTGTTTGTGGATGTTTTGCAAGAATCTATTGTCTAAATATTTGCTCGTTGTAAGATTTTGAGGATGTTTTGCAAGAATCTATTGTCTAAATATTTGCTCGTTGTAAGGTTTTGTGGATGTTTTGCAAGAATCTATTGTCTAAATGTTTGCTCGTTGTAAGGTTTTGTGGATGCTTTGCAAGAATCTATTGTCTAAATATTTGCTCGTTGTAAGATTTTGTGGATGTTTTGCAAGAATCTATTGTCAAATATTTGCTCGTTGTAAGGTTTTGTGGATGTTTTGCAAGAATCTATTGCCTAAATATTTTCCCGTTGTAAGGATTTATGGATGTTTTGCAAGAATCTACTGTCTAAATATTTGCTCGTTGTAAGGTTTTGTGGATGTTTTGCAAGAATAATAGAAACTAAACCGTTATAGGCCATACTTTAAGTGAATTGATCTTTCTGATAATTTAGGGTTGTGTCATATTATCAGATAGGTCATCGATTATAAGTGAAATAGTAATTATTTGTAAACCAAGTTTTGAAGAGTTATACCGGGTGGCCACGAACCTAGGGCCATGCTTATACCTCTTTCAATTATGAACCGATTTGGACGAAATTTGGTACAAGGATATTAGACCTAATTTCGGATGGACATGCAGATATAGTCAAAATGGCCGACTTCCGGTTTCACCGGGAGTGCGTTTACCTTTGATTTTTTAAATGCATCGCCCAGTATATTTTATGTTTTTCGGAATCTACAACTCAATTACATAAAACAGCGTTGCCAAATTTACATTTTTCTCAAGGAATTTTTCTTTTTTTCAAAATTATTTTTTACCGTAGAAGGCCGTGATTTGGGAAAAATTTGTTCCAGTTGATTCTAGTAACTCATATTAATAGTGCTTTCATCAATTAAATCAATAACAAATGCCCCATGAAAGCATAAAATTTGCCAAACGTGTTTTTTTAAGAAAATATCATTTTTTTAAATGGCACTTACTAAGGGCCATAATGCCATTAAATAGCAAATTTAATTACCAATCTAACGATATCCATCATGCACCACTTCATCTTTGTCTAAAACTGAAAAATAATTATTTACTAAATTGTAAAATACATAATAATATGTAGTACTCCGTTTAGTTTGATAAAATAATAGTAGCCACGGAAAACAAAAGGTGTCTATTGTCATGACAACATTAAAATAAATTAAATAAAGTTTTAACTGTCATCATATTTTGATAGTGCATTTAACAGTTTCTTCCCACATGGAACATAATAACCAGAATCGTTATTCTGGAAACGAACAAATCGATGTGATATTAATATACGGGGAATGTCACAAAAACGCTATTAATGCAAGTGTGCTGTACGCTGCTCGTTTTCCTTTAAGGTGGCATCCACCAAGAACTTATTTTAGAAAATTGGAAGTAATACTAAGAAAATAACCAGCTAATCAAAACCACAACGAGTTTATCGTCACGGAAGAGGCAGAAATTAACGTAATGGCCTATGTTCAATTTTCTCCATAGCCTCACTGCGATAATTAGAAAACAAGTTCAACCTGAGCAAGTAAAGTGCCAGAAAAATATTAAAAAAGCATAAATATCGCTCCTATAAATACAATTTACATCAGCATTTACATGAAAACGACTCAGAAAGAAGACTAGAATATTGTCATTGGTTATTACATAATCAAGACTTAAATAATGATTTTGTTTCAAAGATACTGTTTTTAGATGAGTATAGATTTACGAACAATGGTATGTTCAACAGAAACAATACAAGGCAGTGGGCTCAAGAAAATCCTAAATTGTTGAGAAAAGGTAATTTCCAAGAAAGATTTGGGGAATTATAGGGACAAGAATTATTGGACCTATTTTCTTCGACGGATCGTTAACAGGCCCAAGATATCTTGAATTTTTGGAAAATGAAATCGAAAATGATATAAATAATTTACCCTCGAACATCAGTGAAAACATGTTCTTTCAGCAGGATGGGGCAGGGCCTCATAATGCGGTCACTGTTCGGCAATACCTGGATGACACTTATCGACAGAGATGGATTGGAACAAATAGTCCAATTAGGTGGCCAGCGAGATCACCTGATCTGACTCCTGTAGATTTTTATGTATGGGGTCATATTAAGAATAAAGTTTACTCCTAACCACCCACTACTTTAGACGACTTAAGGGCCAGAGTACAACGTGCATTTCAAGAAATTCCTGAAAATGAGTTAAGAAACGTTATGAGGTGCACAACAGATAGGGCTAGATTATGTGTTAGGAAAAATGGACGACAATTTGAACATATCATTGGACATTAATAATTTAAATAATTAATTGTTGTAACTTTTTATTTATTTTTTTAAATGATGTTCGACTCAAAATATTGTTTCTAAATAAAATTTTAAATACATAGGTACTTTTTAAATTAGTTTAAGCAACTTGCAAATGCGAATAGTTTACGAGAGATGACATCAGAAAATTTATTTTCTTGGCTTACTATGTTTTTCAACAAGTGCACGTTATTACATGAAAGTAAGCACTTTACAAATAATAAATATTTTCAGTTTTAGATAAAGATGAAGTGGTACATGATGGATATCGTTAGATTGGTAATTAAATTTGTTATTTAATGGCATTATGGCCCTTAGTAAAGCAATTTAAAAAAATAGTATTTTCTTAAAAAAACACGTTTAGCAAATGTTATGCTTTCATGGAGCATTTGGTATTGATTTAATTGATGAAAGCACTATTAATATAAGTTACTAGAATCAACTGAAACCAATTTTTCCCAAATCACGGCCTCCTACGGTAAAAAATAATTTTGAAAAAAAAAAGAAAAATTCCTTGAGAAAAATGTAAATTTGGCAACGCTGTTTTATGTAATTTGAGTTGTAGATTCCGAAAAACATAAAATATACTGGGCGTTGCATTTAAAAAATCAAAGGTAAACGCACTCCCGGTGAAACCGGAAGTCGGCCATTTTGACTATATCTGCATGTCCATCCGAAATTAGGTCTAATATCTTTGTACCAAATTTCGTCTAAATCGGTTCATAATTAAAAGAGATATAAGCATGGCCCTAGGCTCGTGGCCACCCGGTATAACTGAATGATTTGGGTTAGTCATAAAGTATTATGTTCAAATGATGCCAATACCCCATTGTCTCATTCGGTGGCCGAAATTTGGCAAAATGTTGGTTAATACATCCTCTGTTTTATATACATTTAAGTAGACAAGGTTTGGAGATGTTTGACTGATGGATGGTTTGAACTGCCATAATCTGGATCATTGTTTACGTTACTACAAACATACAAAAAGTGCATTCAAAAAATATCAAAAAGTGAGCTACGTGCACCGTTGTCTAAATATTTGCTCATTCTGGGGATTTAGGTTTATAGGTATGTTACAAATGTTAGCAAATATAACGTAAGATATCATTTTTAAAGTAACAATATAAGAGGATCCTATGCAGAATTGGTGTAGTATGCAGGTCAAATGTTTTCCAAGACATCTTTCATTTTCTATAAACAGCGTATGTATTTTCCTTTATAAAAATAAAAATAAAAGCATAGGCAACAACTGGGTTGATTCAAATTCATTGTTCCTTTTAACTGCAATTAATTACCTTTCTGCTTATATACAGAAAAATGACAGACGTCAGATAAGTTTATTTTCATTTTACCTTACAGAAAACATTTAGTGTGATAATTTTCTCATGATTATATCTACCATTTTCACCCAAATGATTAAAATATCATTATTCTAATCAATGGAGTAAAGAAGTATAAACAATGTTGTATACCCCTGGTGGATATGCAACCTTATTGACAATTGACCCAAATTTCGTGAATAATTACGTATTTATTGTTAATGATCTTAACGGAAACTTGGAACCCTTGCAGTTACCAAAGGTGACTTATAATAAAATATCAATGCAAGCAATATGCGATTGAAAGAAATTAAATTAAATCCTACTGTGATTGGCAGTTTAAAATCGGCACTGATGATGGCGAACAAAGCGAGCTCTGTATAACCGGCAAGTAAATGTCAAACCCCACATGCTATTAGAACTGAGCATACATGTTAAATACTAATTTAATGAAAATTGTACCGTGTTTAGTTCGATGAGCACGGAAAATTCATCTTACATGAATTAACTCCATTTTACATTAGGAAGAAATAGATGAAGCACATTTTTGCTACATAAATAAAAGGCGTTAGAATATTTCATGGAATAATTACAGTAGAATAAGGTACGGTTTTTAAACGTAAACATAAATTAGAAAATGATTTTATGAGTTGTTATGACCGCTCAAAATGTCTGCCTTCAGTTTAAAACAACAAAGCACTTTTCAATTTATATTGTCTAATTCATTCTGAAAACTTATTATTAAATTGCCGGTATGAATAATTCCTTCTATTAATTCTGTTATGCTTCTGGGTATTGTAATTAATTTACAACCGACTAACTACAGATTAAAACGAATTTCAGAGTGATCAAAGACAACATATAATTGACACTTACGAGTGATAGCTGTCAGATTTTAACTAGTGGTAGATTTACAAACAGTAGTGCTCAATGGCCTGCTTTAATTAATTTTTTCATCTCACGGTATTTACAGTTTAACATGACATAGATTTAGTAGAATTTTATTTACCTTAAGTATTATTGTTTGTGTTTACCTAAAAATAATCATATATTTCAAAATATATAGCTGAATTCCTATCTTAATGTTTATATTTCTTCTTCGATAGTTTTATATCTCCAAACAACATGTTAAAGCGAAAATATATGTAAATTCAAATAACCATAAGGTTGTACAGCTATAAACATCGACAGCGTTACCATTAACATATAAAACAAGGTCATCTAAAAACAAAACCGCCAAATAGATTGTGTGTAGACTTGCAAAAAAGAGAGAACATAGATATTAACGCAATTTATTACTGGTTAATTATCAAAAAACCCATCATTAATCAGTTACCAAAAGCATGCCGAATAAGATAGTGCAATTAGCACATCCAGATTCATATTAATTAGCTCGGCTAATTTTTCCGATTTCTCCGTCGGGACTTTGTTTATCGATTCATTAAAATTGACTTTAGCGCGGAAACCGCCTTCCACGGCATTTATTTTAAGTTTCCGGGTGAAAATGCGGCGAGCAGGTAGAATGGACGTCCCGGAGTCGTGAGGCCCAAGAGCGACTTGATCAGGTCAGCTTTTCAATTCTGTCGCTACGTTGTAATGCGATTTGCTCCACTTTAACGTTTTTTTCTTGCCGAGTTTTCATTTGCATAATGAATAACAATCTTGGAGAAGACACTTTGTATCGTAGGGCTGTACTTAAGACTTTATTGTGCGAGTCGCCTAGAATGATGCAACATTATGGAAATTCTGGGTTGTTGACGATAGAAATAAACAAGGAGTATTCAGTATCAAAATGTTTCTAGTAAACGAATAAATTAACTCACCAAATATTATTCAACATATCTACATACAAATAATTACGGGGTAGTCTTAGAAATGTGAAACAGTTATCGAATTACTTTGAACTTTGAAATTTCCCAAATTATACAAATAACTTCAGAATTATTCGCATAAATGTCAAACTATAGGCATAACTGTCGTATTACTCTCATCACTATAGAATTATTGGCATAATTATCGAATTGTTCGCATAATTATCGAATTATTCGCATAACTATCGAATTATTCGCACAATATTGAAGTATTCGCATAACTATCGAATTATTCGCATAACTATGCAATTATTCGCACATACATATATCAAAGTAATCATGTGAAACTATTGTCGAATTAGTCCAATAACTTTGTAATTTCCAAAATAACCTTAATTATACAAATACTACAGAATTATTCGCATAATTTTCGAAATTTTAGCATAATTATCGAATTATGCGCATAACTATCGAATTATGCACATAACTGTCGAATTGTTCACATATCTATTGAATTATTCACGTAACTATCGAATAATTTGCGTAACAATGCAATTATTCGCACTTATTTCAAAGTAATCATGTGAAACTATTGTCGAATTAGTCTAATAACTTTGAAATTTCCCACACAACTCATATTATACAAATAACTAAGAATTATTCGCATAACTGTCACCTTTTTCGCATAACTATCAAATTATTCCTGTAACTACGGAATTATTCACATAACTATTGAATTCACGTAACTATCGAATTATTCGCATAACTATGCAATTATTTGCACATATATCAAATTAATCAAATAACTATTGTACGGTTTCTACAACTATCAAAATACGCCAGTTACCAACGAATGTGCGAATAATTGTCGAATTATTCCGATGATAACTACCGAATTACTAGATTAAGCCACTATAAAATATTTTATGTATCAGTGTGGTGCATGTTTCTTAAACAATAACAATATCGAACTAGTCAGTAGTCAATTCTTTGGTATCGTGGATGAATTGATAATTGGAATACTTTATTGGAATAACAGAATATTTTATAATGCGATTAGTTTTGTTTGAGCTATCTATATTTGTTTTTGTAACGGCAATCAGTGACATTTAGTTTTGTATGAATAAGTCATGAAAGTGTAGTGATGTTCGTGATAATTCACTGTGTAGCTTATCTAGAGTAGTACATAAAAATTCTTAATAACCGTAAATGTGTGTAGACTAGAGGTGCTTAATGTCAAAAAAGTTGGTATTGAAAAACGATAAACATCCATTTACCAAATAGGGAATAACTGTCGAATTATTCAAATCTCGTTTCAGATTAGCATATTAACTATCAATTTATCTGAATATCTATGCAATTATTCAAATAAGTATTCAAATTTTCAATTATATATCGAATTAGTTATTTGACTAACAATAGAATTAGTCATATAGATATATATATACTATGAAATTAATTGAACTAATTATTCAAATAACTATGAAACAACTGCAATTACCATCGAAGTATTTGTATAACTATCGAATTTTTGTAATTAGCGTAACTATTGAATAATTCGAATAGGTACTAAAAATAGCTGCACATACTATCGAATATTCGAATAATTAGCGAATACGTTTAAATACATTCGAACAATAACTTAGTGCATTGCTGGAAAACACAATAACAATTTTGAACTAATCAAGGAAGACTATTAGTGGAACAATGAGCGAATCGATAATTTAAATTCGAAACCAAAACGATACCAAACATGTTTTCGTTATTGGTGTGGTATGATGTTTAAACATCACGTTCCTGCTTATTTCTAGCTTTCTATTTGTTCAAGAACTTTTAGATGCCAATGGTTATCATAATAAAAAATAACTGCTTATTCAAATGAAATTATTCCAATTATTGAATGACTCATTCTTTTAATAAAATTGATCGATGACTAGTTCAAAATTGATATATTTTCACGAACTAAATTCAGTAAATTATTATCTGAACATATTTAAACACATTCGAATATTCGATAGTAACTGCAGCAATTTTTAGTATTCGAATTATTCAATAGTTAAGCGAATAAACCGATGGCAAGTGCAATAATTCGATAGTTATGCGAATGGTACGATGGTAAGCTGCAATTTTTTTCATTTAATCTGAATAACTGTATAATACAAAACCTACTCTATTTCCATATGATTTGTGGTTATAAGTAATTGCATTTTTTAAATTAAAGGGTTTCAGTACTCAAGTATTCAAATTTTCAATCATATATCGAATTAGTTATTTGACTTACAATAGAATTAGTCCACATACTATGAAATTAATTGAACTAATTATTCAAATAACTATGGAACAACTACAATTACCATCGAAGTATATAACTATCGAATTTTTGTAGGTACTTAACATAACTACTGAATAATTCGAATAGGTACTAAAAATAGCTGCACATACTATCGAATATTCGTATAATTAGCGAGTTGTTCGGATAACTAGCGAATACGTTCAAATAATAATTTAGTAAATTGTTGGTAAACACAATAACAATTTTGAGCTAATCAATGAAAACTATTAGTGGAACAATGCGCGAATCGATAATTTTAATTCTAAACGAAAACGATACCAAAGATGTTTTCGTTACTGGTGTAGTAAGATGTTTAAACATCACGTTCCTGCTTATTTCTAGCTTTCCATTTGTTCAAGAAGCTTTAGATGCCAATGGTTATCATAATAAAAAATAAATAATGCTGATCGAGTAGAAATACGAAATATAGAATAATCAAAATAAATTAATAATAAGATAGATATAACTGCTTATTCAAATGAAATTATTCCAATTATTGATTGACTCATTCTTTTAATAATATTAATCGATGACTAGTTTAAAATTGATAGTATTTTCACGAACTAAATTCAGTAAATTATTATTTGAACGTATTTAAACATATTCGAATATTCGATAGTAACTGCAGCAATTTTTAGTATTCGAATTATTCAATAGTTACGCGAATAAACCGATGGTAAGTGCAATAATTCGATAGTTATGCGAATGATACGATGGTAAGCTGCAATTTTTCGCATTTAACCTGAATAACTATATAATACGAAACCTACTGTATTTCCATATGATGTGTGGTTACAAGTAATTGCATTTTTCAAATTAAAGGTTCTCACTCGATCTATGGCGGAAAGAACATATTTAACTATGAAATAATTAGGAATTGTGGCGTAACCAGCGATTAATCAATTATTCGGTAATTTGAATAATTTTGTTTGAATAAGTAGTTATAGAGAATGGAAGTAACTTTTAACTTTGATATAGTTATTCGATATATGGAATGATTGCATTAATTCTTAGAATAGTCTTAAATTATTGTGAAGTAAATTTTCTTGGAGGTGGGCAAACTATTGGTGTTTAGGCTATTATTAAGAAAAATGTTGAAAAGAGAAACTTATTATTTGGTAAAAGGGAGAAGAAATGTAACCAAAGCAAGCTAGAATTCTCTACAAGAGACTGTTTAGCAGCAAATCAAATAAAAGGTAAGGTCAGCCTTACTAAAATTGACCAACTCTGTATATTGCAATAATTGCCGAATGAAAATTTTGTAAAACGAACATTAAAAAAAGAAAACCGTGGGCTTCTTGTTAGCTGCAACCATACAGCAGGTTTCAGTTAATTATCGAAGCAATTTGTTTAATCTGGATTTATGTGTCGGTTACGGTCATGTAGGATGCCAGTTAATATAGGCGGTTGCACACCCCATGGCTGTTAGTAAAGTCGTATAAACCAAACTGAAGTTACGAGAAAGTAATAATTAAGTAATAAATACTTGCAGCTCTTTTTGCGTTTCGAGCTTTCAGTAACCAAACTATAAATAATTCCTAAATAGGCAAGAGAGACATTTACATTACCTAGTTAAATTTACAATGAAATATATGTTTGTTGGGAGTTTATTGCTTTTATATTTGCGTTAATGAGTAAAGTGTATTCGCGTTAATTATCAGATAATTTTACTGCGCGCGCTTGAGCGTTTCAGTTATATTTTCTAATACCCATTTTCTTCGGTTTTGTGTTTCATTTCCCTGGACGCCTTATAAAGGCGATTTATATCATGTTGCTGGAATTGGAAAGTAATGTTTTATATCAAATGGTTTTCCTTCAAGCATTGATTTCCAGTTTGTAATCGATTGCCAAAACTGCTTAATAAGTTGAGGTGTTTCCCAAACTTATTTTAACTCTTTTACTTTCTAAATTTTGAAGATTCCTAATCAAGTCATTTCCGTTATTGGATTACTCTTGCCAATTTATGTTTTTGTTCTGTTTAAAGCTTAACTAATCGGCAGATTGCTTGTATTTTTAAAAGGAGAGAAATAATAAATTAATTTTTTATGTATATTATTTTGATAAAATATAATATGATATTATCTACGGGGTGTCTCAAAATCGGCTCTTTTGATTTTGGGATTTGATGCAAGTGGCTAAAACACATTGAAAATTGTGAGCGGAAATTTTCCGATAGTCCTTCATTATCGAGTTATTGATAAAAAAGTAAATAATAAGTTAATTCCAATTAGTTGTGCAGGGACAATCGGAATAATTCCCCTTCTTAATTTTCCTTTTGTTTTAGTCCCCTGTACCAAAACCCAAAAACACAGGCGTCAGTTTTAAGAGACTATAATATAGTATATTATACGGTATTTATAACTATTGTGTATGGATTCATTAATTGACGGCAATTATGAAATTCTGTAATCTCTACTCTGCGAAGCCTTCTTAATTATTACTTGTTTAAAACAGTGTCATTCAAAAATAGCGAAAATAAAAAAACGGTTTTTGCGAAATATAAATATTAAGATTTAATGTTCCATCTTACACAATATAAAACAAAAGGGATTTGTCAACATAACAAAGGACGCATCCGCCTTATAATAAGCATCTTATTAATGAAACCATAACAACCACAATTTTAAGACTTATTGTTTCTAGATTTTATTGCCTTTAAATCGTTGTTATAACGTTACACCAGTTAAAAGGAAAGCGGCGCAGTGAAAGTTATTTAAATGGAAATTTAAGAAGAAACCAACATTAATCATATTTTTTTATCAATGTACCTTGTGAAACAAATTTTCAATTTTCATTCAATTCACAGAAAATATTCTATACTGCAAAATAAGCGATTTCCAAAATAAATTGTACATTTGTATTTAACGTTTATTTTTACCTGCACTTTACCAACAGGTCTTTTACACACCCTGTATATTTTTTCTAAATAAAACAAAACTTAAAGTCATGTCATATTTTTGGCTTTATCTATTTGGTAGTTTGCGCTTCAATGCACAGTCATTAGAACGTTTGGTATCTCCAACAGCGTTGCCAATATGTGAGAAATTCTCCAAAATACGAATTTTTCTTACATAGTTGGTTCTGAGGGTCAATTAAAATTTTTAAATCATGATTTTCTAAATCAAAACAAACCTTTAAAGTAATTTTTGACTTCATTTATTTGAAAGCTACCGTTTCAATGCACAGTCATCAGAGCTTTTGGTATTACCAACAGCGTTGCCAATATGCGAGAAATTCCCTAAAATGCGAAATTGTTTTCTTACATAGGTGGTTGTGAGGGTCGAATAAAATTTGAAATCATGATTTTCTAAATCGAAACAAATATTTAAGGCGATTTTTGGCTTTGTTTATTTGCTAGTTTGCGCTTCAATGCACAGTCATCAGAATGTTTGGTATCTCCAACAGCGTTGCCAATATGTCAGAAATTCCCTATTATGCCTAATTTAATTTCTTGCGTAGTTGGTTCTGAGGGTCTAATAAAATTTGAAAATCATGATTTTCTAAATCAAAACAAATCTTTAAAGTAATTTTTGACTTCATTTATTTGAACTGTTGCCGTTTCAATGCATAGTCATCAGAGCTTTTGGTATCCCCAACAGCGTTGCCAATATGCGAGAAATTCCCTAAAATGCGAAATTTTTTCCTTACATAGGTGGTTGTGAGGGTCGAATATAATTTGAAATCATGATTTTCTTGATTAGAACAAATATTTAAAGCGATTTTCGGCTTTGTTTATTTGCTAATTTGCACTTCAATGCACGGTTATCAGAATGTTTGATATCTCCAACAGCGTTGCCAATATGTGAGAAATTCCCCAAAATGTCGGATTGGTTTTCTTTTTACAGTTAATTGTTAGGAACGGAATAAATTCTGCAATTTCTGATTTTTCAAACTCCAACCAAATTCACGAAGTGAAGTTTTACACTACATTTACTGTTAAATAGATTGCATTTCAATGAGTTACATTTCAACGCAGTGTCGTCAGAGCATTCGGTATCACCAACAACGTTGCCGGTATGTAAGAAAGTTCCTGCTCCCTACCATAAACTACCGGATTTTTCCTTACACACTTCATTGTAAGGAAAAATAAAATATGAAATTTCTGAATTTTCAAATCTTAAAGTGATTTTTAAGCTTAATTGCGTTTTGATAAGTTACCAACAGTATTCATACATAAAATATGGTATGTAATAGTAATTATGGGTGAAGAATAAACAAAATATGAATTTCTGATTTTCTAAATCGAAAACAATCCTGAAGTAATTTTTGGTTTTGTGCATTTTTAGATTACGTTTTAATGAGTTACATGTCAATGCACAGTCGTCAGAGCGTTTGGTATTCCCAACAGTGTTTCTAATATGTAAGAAATTTCCTAAAATTTTTTATATTTGTTAGGAACGAATAGAATCTGGCATATCTGATTTTCTAAATGGTAAACAAATCGTTAAAGTGGTTTTTCGCTTCGCGAATGTATTGGATTGCGTTTTATTAACTTATATTTGAGTATTCAGTCATCGTAACTTTAGATACCCCAACAACACCAATAATTTATTAAGAACGTATAAAATCTACAATTTCTCTTCTTTTTTAACTAAACCATATCCATAAAGTGAATGGTGGCCTTGTGACTTTGACGTTAAATACATTGCGATCAGCTACGTTTCAATGTACAGTCGGCTTTCAGTATCCCAACAGCGTTGCCAGTGTGTAAGAAATTGCCTAAAATACGGAATTTCTCGACAAAATTATTTATGAAAAGTAAACAACATTTAGAATTTCGTATTGTCCAAATATAAAGCAATTGCTTCAAGCGAATTTTGTGATTGTAAAATACGACTTTTTTACAATAATTATTTTTGTAGTACGCTGAAAATTTGAAGTTTCTGATTCTCTAAATCCAATACAAACCTTCAAAGTGCATTTTGGCGTGGCGCGTTTACTAAATTGCTTTTTGACGAGTTACGTTTCAGAGTATAGTCGTCTGAGCTTTCGGTATTCCCAACAGCGTTGCCAATATGTGGAAAATTCCTTAAAATGCGAAAAAATGTGTATTATAATTTATTTGTGTATAATGCATAAAAGTAGGATTTTCTGAGTTCTTTTTATGATTATAATTTTTTTCATAAAGGAAACTGATAATAATATGTTAATAAATCAATAATTTATCATAGAATGACTACACCACTCAATTACTAACACAATGAAATTTAACTTTTGCATGAACATTTGAAGATTCTTGCGATAGACAAAAAAGAGTGTAGTCTCAAATCAATTCTCGTATTTATTGCTATTGATTCAGGACTGTTAATAAACCTATGACTATTAGTAAGTTTAGTTCCTACATGTTCAGTAAGAACCTCTTTATATTCCCATATTGGTTTTGGTACCATACTTCAGTTAAAGTACAAATATATTGTAATGTCGATTATACATTACAAGCAAGTTTTGTAGTACTACCAGTCAACTGGTCAAAACATATTTTACGGAATAGTTAATTAATACATGGTAAAAACCAGTAAAATAAACGTTTATTCTTAACAAACTCAACAACATCCTGAAGTAGCTAAAGATAAATAATTACGATATTCGTTACACACCACAAACACCGACTTCGATTTCACCACAACCCGTATGCTCAATATGTATAACGAAACGATGTACTGCCATTTAATATGTATACCGTCATCCGTGCGAACTTATCCCGTACATGTATATAAACAACCTATGCAAATTAACAAATAGATGTCACTTTATAATAACAAGTGTTTATCTAAACTCTAAGCAGTCTAGTCTCGTGGGCAGGAGCCACTAGCTGGGCGATTTATGTCCCACCTACCGCACAAGTACACCAACTTGCACTTCCTCTCTGTATATATTAACAATAAATTTTGATCGCCGATATCATCTCCACGAGGAAAAAAGATGAAACAAACCGAATTTTTTGACAGGTGTTTATTTCATCCACTATAGGCTGACATCGTGTAACAGTAGCTTTGGTATGGAAGACCACACGCAAACGTGACCCGTACACCCAATAAACGTCCGATTATTTATCCCACCAATTTGTTAGTGCTATAATAGTGAAGAAGAACCGACAAATTTCCGCGATAATTCTCGACGCCGATTATACTTTGATACCAACACGAATGTTGAAAAATGCCTTTACACTGACATTTTTTGCCCTTTACGTACACCATACACTTACTCCGAACTGCCCGGGGCGCTTCACGTCTTTTTCGCGCTGATAATGTTCTCGAAATGTTGGTCAAACAATATTAAGTGGGTTACTTCTGTTTTAGAAGTGGTAAAGATCAACATATAATATTTAAGAGAACTTTCATTCGATAATTAAAAGTAAAAAGTAATTGGTTTTTTCTCAACTGGTTCTCTTCGCAATGTGTGCATTGTATGGAAAAAAGTGCTTCATAATAAAGTTATTTTCGGGCCATTTTCAAATTAGATACGCTTGCAACTGTGAGAGTTTTATGCAAGCAGGTAACCCCGATTAGTTATTTTATATGAAAAACTTACTGCAATTGATGAATCATTTCGTTGTACATATGGTAGTTGATGTTTTCTCATTCTTTTATCAATCCAGGCCAGTATTGAGTTGATATTTAAAATGAGTACTAGTTTCGTAGATGCAACAACAATAGCACGTTAACCTTAATAGGTATATAATAATTAAATAAATACATTTATTTCCAAAATTTGCCAGGTTTTTCATCTTGGCAGGCTACACGTCTCTGCAATTTAAACTATACAAGGTTTGAATATAAAATATAATTTTCTCACTTTCGCAGTTTTTGAGAATCTTGTAAATAGTGGCAATTTCTGAAAAAGCTCAATTTGTCTGACCTTTGAGTCAATGTAGAGATGATGTCCCATTTCTGGAATTGGTAATGTTTTGCGAATGTTCAGTAGTCGTGCAATGGCCATTTTCAGGGTGCTGATTTCAGTGCCAACCTATTTGAAAATACCAGGATCGTTTTCCTGAAAACTTGGCGATGCTCTGTTGGTCTGTCGTTTATAATTTGATGGTTCTGAATATTTTAGAGGTACCCTATCTTTTGGATAGTGTTCGGTGTTTCTAAAACGGTTGTTCGGAATTTTGAGGATGTTCCAATTTACTGGGGACTTATCAAGATTGTTAACATATTAAGTTATTATCAATTCTTGAGACTGCATACCTTTTTCGTGGTTTTTATAAATTAAATGGATTTTAATTTTCGAGATTGATTTACCTGCTATGTTAACTTTTTGGGGTAGTTAAATTGTTTAGAGGTGATACATTTTGAATGATGTTCAGTTAGAGTTCACAAGTTTTTGAGGGACCTCTATTTTTCTTGTCATTTGTAATTTGGGGATTCTGAATCTTTCTGAAATGGTCGATGTGTTTGAGAATGTTCGGGGTTTTCAACAATGGTTTATCAAGAAATTTTGAAGATGCTCCAGTTCTGCGGGTTGTCATTGAGATTGAGATTGTCAAATTATTAAGTTATTATGAATTCTTGAGACAGCACTATTTTTCGGCGAGGTTTATAATTTTAATGGTTTTTATAATTATGATAATAATAATGAACCTTATAATTTTAATGGATTTTAATTATTGAGGTTGTTTTACTTGCTTTGTTCCTTTTTGAGAAAGTTAAATTGTTTGGGGGTAATAATTTTCTAATGATATTCAGCTGCAGTTCACAATTTTTTTAGGGATCACTATTTTTCTGTCATATGTAATTTGAGGATTCTGAATTTGAATTGAGAACGTTCGGTGTTTTTAGAGTGGTTTATCAAGAAATTTTGAAGATGCTCCAATTCTGGGGGTTGTTATTTAGAGATTGTTAAGTTATTTTGAATTCTTGAGATGGCACTATTTTTCGGTGATTTTTATACTTTTAATTTTCGAGATCGTTCTACATGCTCTGATAACTTTCTGGGGAAGTTAAATTATTTAGATAGATGATAATTGTCTAACGATGTTCAGTTTTTCTGCCGGTAACACATTTTTAGGGATCTCAATTTTGTAGATTAAGAATTCTGAATATTTCAAAGATGGTCGATCTGTTTGGCATTTCTAGAACGATATTCAGCTACAGTTCACAAATTTTTCAGTAATTTGAAAATTCTGAATTTGAATGGAGAACGTTCGGTGTTTTTAGAGTGGTTTATCAAGAAATGTTGAAGATGCTCCAGTTCTGGGGGTTGTTATTTACAGATTGTGGAGTTATTTTGAATTCTTGAGATGGCACTATTTTTCGGTGGTTTTTATACTTTTAATGAATTTTAATTTTCGAGATCGTTCTACATGCTCTGATAACTTTTGGAGAAGTTAAATTGTTTAGATAGATGATAATTGTATAACAATTTGTTCAGTTTTTCTACCGGTAAAACATTTTTAGGAATCTCAATTTTGTAGATTAAGAACTCTGAATATTTCAAAGATAGTCGATCTCTTTGGTATTTCTAGAACGATATTCAGGTACAGTTCACAAATTTTTCAGTAATTTGAAAATTCTGAATTTGAATTGAGAACGTTCGGTGTTTTTAGAGTGGTTTATCAAGAAATTTTGAAGATGCTCCAGTTCTGGGGGTTGTTATTTAGAGTCATTTTGAATTCTTGAGATGGCACTATTTTTCGGTGTTTTTTATAATTTTAATGAATTTTAATTTTCGGGATCGTTCTACATCATTTGTTAACTTTTTGGGGAAGTTAAATTGTTTAGATAGATGATAATTGTCTAACGGTGTTCAGTTTTTTTACCGGTAACACATTTTTAGGGATCTCAATTTTGTAGATTAAGAATTCTGAATATTTCAGAGATGGTCGATCTCTTTGGTATTTCTAGAACGATTATTCAAGGAATTTGCAAGATGTTCCAGTTTACTGAGAAATTTTATTTTGAGACTGTTAACGTGTTATTATAAATTCTTGGCTCGATACCCCTTTTTTGTGGTTTTTAGAATTTTAATAATTTTTAATTGTTGAGATTAAACTGTTTGACGGGCATTTGGGAAAATGGGAAAATTGTTTGTAATTGTATTTTTTGTCGTTTATAATTTGATGATGCTGCATTTTTCGGAGAAATTTTTCAGAATATTCAGAATTTTAGGATATTAAATGATTAGAATGTTTCAAAATTTTCTGGAGGTTCGTATTATTTTCTTTTTTTTTTAATTTTCTAAGATTTCTTTTTAGATGTTTTTAATTTCCGAAATATGCATAATTGATTGGAGATAATCGTTTGTCAAGAATATTGAATTTTTCTAAAGTTCAGCAATTTTTGAGGTATTTCAGTCAATCTG